>JAYMTK010001819.1:0-15330 GCA_036897405.1 Pelargonium myrrhifolium | reverse complement strand
CGAGACTGCATTAAGTGTTGGGGGAAGGCCATCCCTTGGTAAGTGCTCGAGCATAGGGCAGTTTATGATGTTCAACTTTTAAGGCAGGTAAGGTTCAAGAGTCCATCTCCCATGGATTCAAGATTTTGTAGCTCCATGATGGAAAGATTGGTAATGCTCGAAGGAAGGATGTAGTCATCATCCGGAAAGGATACCATATCCGGAGGACCCACAGCAGCAATGGTGAGTCGCAGAAGTGAGGTGTCAAGGCCCCACTTGGATATGGATTGATGGATATTAGTACAGTTCAAAATTGTGAAGCTGGTTAGGTTGGGAGGCAAACCCGCTTCAGGCAATGAAACGAGTCCTTGACAGTTGCTAATTTTGAGAGACCGGAGAGAAGTGAGATTCTGCATATGATTGGGGAGAGACTTGAGATTGTTGCAGTTGTTGATGCTTAACTCTTGGAGCTTAGGGAAGCGCCCGAACTCTGGAAAATCTGGGAAGGACTCAAGAGATAGACAATTGGCTATAGACAACTCAACAATGCTCTTGGTGTAGAAGCTGTCCAAGAACTCTGGCAAGCTTTTCAGCTTTGTGAAGCTATTGAAATCAACCGTTTGGATTGAATCAGCAAAGTGAGGCATTTTCTTTGTGATGCACTCCAACTGCAGGCTTCCTTGGATTATGAGCTGTTTAAGTGAAGGTGTGGATATTTCGCCGGCAGGAAAGTGAGTTAAGGATGGACATCCACTGATTTCTAACCTTTCAAGAGGAGACGCATCATTGTCGCTGCTATTCATCATTCCTTCTGGTAAATTCCCAATCTACTTGGGACAGTTCACCATCTGGAGCACACGAAGACGAGGGAAATCTCTTTCAACTTCTCTTGTTCCGGCACCAACACCAATAGGAGAAAGCCATTGCACCCATTCTGGCATATCCTCAAACCTCAGAGTCTCCAAACATGGAAAAGGACAACCATCTCCATCTCCAGAGAATTCAGAACCCACAGTCCTTATTCCGTGCAAGCCTCTTATGCTCAAGTCTCTGAGGGATGGTAATCTCCCAAGTGAGGGTAATGACCCGACTGTTCTGCAATCATAGAAATTAACTGACACCATGTTTGCAAACAAGGGATGTCCAATCCAAGGCGCGAATACGAATCCACCATAATATTTAACTGTGATCTTTGTAAGTTTCACGTTGGGACGTAGAGAGTTCAACACTTGTTTCTCGACCACATTATTTCTGGGGACATCAAATCTGCTGCACCATTCCATGCTTAAATCAGCAAGACCATCTTTACCCTTTAAATTGGCTTTCTTTGCATCTTCATCATCCATCACATGATGCAGTCCAGCAATGAGAAGATCTCCTCGTAGTTGAGACAAGTTCCCCAGTTCTTCGATTCCAAGTCCTTTATCTTTCCCAACAATGAACTTATTCAATTTTCGTAGACTTTTCAAACGACCAATCCCAGCTGGTATTTGTTGTAACTTTGGAGTATCAGCAAGATCAAGATGACGCAAGTTAATAAGGTTTGATATGCCTTGAGGTAAGTTCATGAGATGATGACACTCAGCCAACAATAATGCTTGTAAGTGGACAAGATCACACACCAATTCAGGCAAAGATTTGATATCAGTACCAGACAAATTAAGGTACCTTAAATGTTTCAAGTGGCAAACTGGAACTGGCAATTCACTTATCTTGAAGTAATTCAATGACAGTACTCTCAAGCGTTTAAATCGACGAACAAAGTCAAGCAACATCTCACCAGACAAGCGTACCTTATGCTTCCAAAACTTCAACCCTTGCGAGGCAAGTGCTAGAAGCGTTCGAAGATGATCCACTGGCACTTGATGGAGGCATCGGAATACCTCAACAATATCAGTAGCGCGGTCTCTCACAAATGATATATGGCGCGTCCTTCCATCAGTGAGATCCCTGATGCTCCTAGTCCTTATCCTGTTGTTCTTCATATGAAGGTAGGCATGATGAGCAACTGATCGGGCTAGGTCCCCGAGCAGGTTGTGCATCATGAACCGTGTTCCAATGGGCTGAAAAAAAGACCTTGACAATAGATCAAGAAAGTAGTCACTTCCTATGTCTTCCATTTGCCTATTAAGGCTCCCTCCATCTTGTGGCAAGAAACCTTCTGCCATCCACAAACAAACTAACTCATCCTTTTCGAATAGGTAGTCTTTTGGAAACAAAGCACAATACACAAAACACTGCTTTAAACTTGAAGGAAGTTGCTCATAAAGAACACTGCTCTTATCTTCTGGAAAGTCCCATATCTTGCTTTTGGTGCCAACACTTCCTTTCAAGCCCAAACCCTTAGCTTCTTCTATGATTGTATCTAATCTCTCATCCATGTTCTTCATCTTGGGCTCCAAACTTGAATCGAAGGTAACAATACTAGTTCGGGCTATTGTCCTCTTCCCAACCAGACTTGTGCTAGAATCTTCACCAGGCTCTCCCTTGGAGATCAAAGGTTGAACTTTAGGGGCAAGTTCATCGAGCAATTCTTGCAAATCATAAGCGAAATCTCTGAGATTGTAGACCCAATTGTGCACGGCTTCGTTTCTCATTTTCTTCTCATCTGCATCCACAGCTACTGCCCGGATGAATGACAGGTTTCGCAACACTTTGTTCTTGCTGATTGTGCCTTTCAAGATCCAGAAAGGGTGCGAGGCCAAACTGTCTAATAGGACCTGAAGTAAAGCCTCTGTCATGGCCATGGCCTCGACTATTTGAAGTAGACGAAGAATATGATTAAGCAAACTGACACTAGAATTGTAGAATGGTTTTATTATTATTGAATAGCAAACAATGAACTTGTACAAAACATATGAACAAAGAAAAGGAAACAAGGAAAAGGAAATACTAAAAATAGGAAAAATCAGTATTTGAGAAGAAGAGAAACAAAATCAAGAAAGAGTAAACTGTTTTGATCACCTTTTCAATTATTGTTTCCTTTTCCACCTTCTTTTCCTTTAATTTCCCAACTGTTTTCTTGTTTACTACTTGAACATTGGACTTTTGATATCAATACAAACATTGGATTCTTTGTCACGTCATTAATGTTTCTTCTACCATTTTCTCCTGTCCACTTCTACATTCTCCTTTTTCCATTTTTCTACTAAAAGACTTGACTTTTGCTATCAACTTCAATGCTAATACAGTTCATTGTCTCTATTCGTAGACCTAGACTCATCGACTCTGCTAAATCATTTGATTAATTGGCGCAATGAAATGTATTACTGAAATGTGGAAATGAAACATTGTTTTGAAGATATTTCAGAGCTGAGTGTCAACATTTAAAAAAGCTTAATTTTCTCTTTTGAAGAGATGCCGATTCTCGAGACCATCTTCTCCGCGAGTCTTCAAGTGTTGTTTGACAGATTGGCGTCTCCGGAGTTGTTCAAGTTCACAAAAAGCAAAGGAATCGATGCTCGTCTCAAGGAATGGAACAGTATGTTACCTGCTATACGCCAATCGCTTGCAGTTGCAGAGAAGATGGAATCGTCTGGGAATGAGGCTCTCAAGTTGTGGCTCGATGCGCTCGGAGATTTCACATACGAAGCAGAGGACGTCTTGGACGAAATCGCCACCGATGCTTCCGCTTCAAATCATCCGAACCTCAAGAATCAGCTGCTTCGTTTCGCTGATCTCACTTTCAGAGGCTTCAATCCAACTGCTCTGTGTTCTGATATGAGCATAGAGTCCAAGATTGATAGCTTGACTCAGAAATTGCGAGATCTCTTGGACCCAACAAATTGCCTGCGCGCTTTGGCACTACAAAACATGACCACCAGTGTGAGCTTGTCAAGTGAAAAACAGGTTTATTTGCCTAGCCCTACTTCTGAGTATGATAGATCCAGCATTTTTGGGAGGGAAGATGATAAACAGGCAATTCTGCGAATGTTGTTTAGTGGCAATTCCAGTTCCACCCAGACTGTGATTCCTATTGTGGGCATGGGAGGTCTGGGAAAGACCGCTCTGGCTCAGCTTGTATACCATGATGAACAAGTGAAGAGTATCTTCGATTTGAGAGTTTGGGTTCATGTTTCTCAAGAATATAACATTAGGAGCCTGACACAAAACATTCTAGAGTCTGTCATCAAGAACAGATGTGAAGGTAGGAATTTGGTTTGGCTCCAGGAGAAACTGGGGAAAGTATTGTCCAGAAAGAAGTTCTTGATAGTTTTGGATGATGTTTGGAGTGAGTTCTATTATGATTGGCAGCAATTCTACAACCCCTTCAGAAATGGACTGCCTGGAGGTAAATTCATAGTCACAACTCGAAACAAAGGTGTTGCCTCAATGATGGGTGTTTTTGAATCTTACAATCTACAATTGTTATCAGAAGATCATTGCTTGTGTATATTTGCACATCATGCATTGGGAGCTGGTGATTTCAGTGCACATCCACATTTGCATAGTATTGGTAGGGAAATAGTGAGAAAGTGTAGTGGCTGCCCCTTGGTAGCTATGGCCTTGGGAGGCCACTTGAGATCCGAAAGAGATCCTACCAAGTGGAGAGCTTTGTTGGATGAGGAGGTATGGGATTCACTGAAGAAGGTGAGCAGCAGTACTATTCCAGGTTTGATGTTGAGCTACCAGCTCCTCCCTCGCCACTTAAAACGGTGTTTTGCATATTGTTCTCTCTTTCCAAAGAGGTATCTCTTCGACAAAGATGAGTTAGTTCGGTTATGGATAGCAGAAGGATTCTTGCCAGTAGGAGACAAGAAGCAAATGGAAGATGTTGGAAGCAGCTACTTCAATGAACTATTATCAAGGTCATTTTTTCAGCCATCAAGAAGAGACAAAACATTGTTTGAAATGCATGACCTGGTTTTAGACCTATGCCAAGTCGCTGCTGATGATGTATTCCTACATTTGGAGAACAAACTGAATAGCAATGGCCAATATAGCTTTCCCCAAAGGGTACGCCATGCGTCTTTCTTTAGAGATACTGCTGTTGTGTTCGAAAAGATCCAATCTTTTGATCGAAGGAATTGTTTTCGAACACTTCTAGCTCTTACCTCACCTGAGACACAACGCCGTAAGGTGAGTTTATCTGTTGATGTGTTACATAAGTTGCTGAGTGAAGTTAGAAGATTGAGAGTACTGTCTTTGAATTACTATGTGATAAGTTCATTGCCAGGTCCAGTTTGCTACTTGAGGCTTTTAAGGTACCTTGATTTGTCTGGTACCCCAATTAGATGCTTACCTAACTCAGTGACTTCTCTCGTCAACTTACAGTCACTTCTGTTGAACAATTGCTATATTCTTGTGGAGTTGCCCCAAGATATTGAGAATTTGGTTAATTTACGTGACCTTGAAATAGCTGACACACCCAAGTTACAAGAGATGCCAGTTGGTATTGGGAAGTTGGGAAGTCTGAAGAAATTGAGTAAATATATTGTAGGTGTTGATAAGGGTCTTGGAATCAAAGAACTTGGGAACTTGTCTCAACTACGAGGAGATCTTCTCATTTCTGGACTGCATCATGTGATGGATGATGAAGATGCAAAGAAAGCCAGTTTAAAGGATAAAGATGGTCTTGATTATATAAGCATGGAATGGAGCAGCAAATTCGATGGCTCCAGAAATAATGTGGTTGATATGCAAGTGTTGAACTCTCTACAGCCTCATGCGAATCTGAGAAAGCTCATGGTGAAATGTTATGGTGGCCCTGTATTCGCACCTTGGATTGGACATCCCTCGTTTGCGAGCATGGTGTCAGTAAATTTCTACGATTGCAGAACAGTCCGGTCATTGCCTTCACTTGGGAGATTACCGTCACTCAGAGACTTGAGTATTCAAGGCTTGCATGGAGTAAGGACTGTGGGTTCTGAATTCTATGGGGTTGGAGAGGGTTATCCTTTTCCACAATTGGAGACTCTAAGGTTTGAGGATATGCCGGAATGGGAGCAATGGCTTTCTTGTTTTGGTGCTAGAATGGGAGAAGTTGAAAGAGATTTCCCTCACCTACGCGTGCTCCAGATGGTGAATTGTCCCAAGTTGATTGGGAATTTACCTGAAGGAATGATGAATAGCAGCAACAATGACTTGTCTCCTCTTGAAAGGTTGGAAATCAGTGGATGTCCATCGCTTGCCTGCTTTCCATCCAGTGAAATGTCCACACCAGTGCTTAAGCAGATTATAATCCAAGGATGCTCGCATTTGGAGTGTATCACACAGAGAATGCCTCACTTCAGTACCTTGCTTGAAAGAATTGATTTCAGTGGATACACAAATCTGAAAAGCTTACCAGTGTCCCTCCACAGTCTGGTGCATCTTGTTAAGTTCTCTATAACCAATTGTCCATCTCTGGAGTCCTTCCCTGATTACTCACAATCTGATGTGTCCTTTCCAAGCCTAAAAGAGTTGTCCATCTACAACTGTGACAGTCTCAAGTCTTTGCCTAATCATATGCAGAACATCACTTCACTTCAGTCTCTCCACATTAGTAATTGTCAAGGGCTTGTTTCATTTCCAGAAGGCGGTTTGCCCCCCAACCTAACATGTCTCTCCATTTGGAACTGTGCCAATATCCATCAGCCCATGTCTGAGTGGGGTTTGCGAAAGCTCACCTCTCTTTTGAGACTCACTCTTCACGCTGTATGTACGTCTATGGTTTCATTTCCTGATTATGACACACTTCCTGAAAATATCACCTATCTTTCCCTTTCGGAAATCAAGAATTTGGAGTCTCTCTCTGATGAAATCCTAGTCCTTAGCTCCCTTGAAGACTTGCTTATTGAAAACTGTCCTAAGTTCCAGTTTATGGATGATCTTCCCTCAACACTTAATCGATTCTCCATCCGTGGATGTGATCTTATGCAACAACATTGCCAAAGAAACTATGGAGGCTATTGGCAGCTCATACAACGCATCCGTTGGGTCGAAAGAGATTAGGTAAATCTGCTAATTACCCAACATTGTATTATGTCATTAACATTTGTAGTTATAATAACAGAAATTCTGATCTGGTTTTGGGTATTGTGAACAATATTTACATTTTTGAGTGCTAATGAGTGAAGTTGCATATGACTGAACTATTTTCCTTCAAAACTTTGTTTTCATAGAGTTATTTAGTCTTTATTGTTACTTGATCAATTTGTCTCTCATAGGTCTCAACAGTCTCCATTATCCTGAACATCTTCGCCGTGGTGTATATCAGATAACCTTGGAATTGTCCTCATTCTCTGCTACAATTCTTCACAGCATGTTTCAACATATCTTTGGCTCAGGGATCAGAAGAATTTTAAGCAAAGTGAGGGATGGAAAGAGTGAAATGCAATCTTTTGTGCATCATATGTAGTTCTTCAAAATTCAAAGCTTTTCTGATAATTGTTTTGCCTGTTATTAATTTTCTCTGAAGTCCAGACTTATTTGTGTTTGCTAATGTTGTATCAAGATTTGATATCATGTATATCAGTATATTTCATGTAAAGTTTTCTTTTAGTTTTTTTTTTTTTTTTTAAATCAGCAAACGTATTGTATTGTATTAATATCAATGAAGTCGAACGAACAAACGTATTGATCAGTTATTGGTTTAAGTGTTTAACCAGTTCAACATATCAGATTACATGTCAACATATCAGATTCCCTTCGCTGAGCCTCTTCCACCTTCCTTCGGTTCTCTTCAAGCATCTTTTCCAGCTCTTCTTTCTCTTTTCTAGCTCGTTCCTATAAACCAAACAAACACTAAGATCCCTCAATTTGCATTGCATAGATAACCAAAAAATACACTACTTTTGGGACAGAAGTGAACATGGTACACTTCAAAGATAGATGAAACTTGTAATGATAATAAAACTAAAACCTTCACATAATGTAACTTGTACCGTTTCTTCTTCTTTTTTCAACTTTTCACTAGCATTTTTGAAGCATAACAGCACAAACTGCATGAATTGGATATAGACAACCTTTAGGCTTTGTACAGAATCTTCTCAATTTGAGTACCATAAGCAATGCTTTCAAGTGCTCGGGTTTGCAGAGTTTACTGTTCTGTTCATGCTTATGCTCAGGCATATCAGATTTTATGAAACCGTCTTTGATAACAACAAATAACTTGAAAACCGAATATACTTGTATGATTAACACATTTGGATCTGACTCAACACACATTTCTTGTCATATGAAGAAAAGAAAAAAAAAGAACTCACAAATCAAAAAGACTTTCAGCCCATTCCAAGAACATCAGCTACTATGTCCAAGAGTGTTCCACCTATTACATCATGTGTTTTGTTGATAATCTTGAAATTTTTACCTTTTAGATTTTTTTTTACCTTCTAAAGATCCCATTTTTCTCCTTGAATAATTGAAATGACCTATACAGAAGCTACTCATTGAATGGTTTCTGAACACTTGTTCTTAAATTTTCAATTGCAAATTTGAAATCTCTCCTGGGGTGTAACTGTAGGGGTAAATTGATCAGTCCTCTTTATTTGTTTGACTATCCATGTGTTTTGGTATTGACAGTCCTTGACAATCTCCCATTCTCAGTTCCAATTCCCAAGTTTGTATTAAAGGACCAGTGCAGGATTTAAATGCCATTTTGAGTCTTTTTGGGTCATTAAAACATATATAACGTGATCTATTAGACGCCACTAAGTTATAACATGCAAATCGCATCCCTTCTCATCTTTTAGACTTGTCTGCTAGTTGAGTTAACATGTTATCAGAGTATGGTACTGAAAGGTGATAGTACTGTAATTAATTATACTTTACTAAAAAAAGAAAGAGGCTTCTTTTCTCTTTTGTTGAGTTCTCTCCTCATTTCTTAGATAAAACTATAAGTCTTTTCTCTTTTGTTGAGTTCTCTCCTCATTTCTTAGATAAAACTATAATGAGAATGAGTTAAATTATGTTAAACTATCAATACATATGCAAAACCAGAAGGACTTGCACGTGAGTAAACATATTAAAATGTAATATTAAAATATAAATAATGATTAGAACTATAATATTAAGCTTTTAGCTAGTTGAGTTAGTCCATAATAGTACTGAGAGACATCCTTGTTTGTTGGTTAAAGACTTGCCAAGGTGCAAGCATACCGATCAAGATTTGCCTATCTACTCTAATCTCAGTAGAAAATTTTAACACATTTGCGGATACATTTGTGAATATCCGATCTATCGAACTTAATTAACTCTGGTGCTAGATGAGGTGAAACATTTAGTCCCCTCCAATGTCTCAAAAATCATTCGAAATTGATAGGGTAAAAGTCGTTATCCATTATATAGGCTCAATACATGATAATTGTCCTTCATGTTTACTAGTAACATGGAGAAAGTGGGGAAAGAAAGTTCACCCAAAATTCATGAGAGCAATTGGAACACTGACTGTTTTTACATATTTTCAAATTTCTACATTTTGACTGTTAACATATTTCAAACCTAACAACACTGACTTCCAACAAATCCATAAGATCAACTTGTAATCTACTGGATCACGCAAACCAACCATGACTGAATTTGATGGGAAAGGAAGTGGCAGAGTGGTGAACAACAGTTCCATCAACACATTCCTCATGAAAATATTGCAACCTTGCACCGATTTCTACAGCAATGTAACATCTCATTTTCCATAGCTTATTCTTTGCATGATCATAATCTGAGAATTTGTGGTACTACAAGTTTATAACATGTCTAATACAAGAAGTGCTTTTTTTTATTTATCAGCAATTAACAACCGAGGTTCAAACATGAGACCTCCAGAGGATCACTTACGTCTCAGGTTGTGTTACCAAACCTGATCTACCTTTACCCTTCCTTTTGCTTTCTAGATAACAAAGTAAATTCATGCCAAAGTCAAGAAGACAAATTAAGTGTTACCAAATCTGTATAATGCCCTTCTTGAAGCTTTACCATCTTCCTTGTTAGGCCTAAGAGAATGACAGTATCTGAGATGCTATCTCTTTAATTTTGTTCATAGAGCATTTGCAGCGACTTGGACAAGTTCCTTTGAGAGTGAAACTCCTACATTCCTATCTTGGTCAGGTTTATGGCACATAAAATTGTAAGATTTGTTCTCTGATGCAAACAAGTTTGCTGAAGCTTGTACTGGACCTTATTGTTGTTCCTCCCATGTGAAATAGCACATTGGCGAGAAGCATTGACTTATCGAAACCCTTGAGAATTAGAGCTACCGAGTTTTTGCAAACTCTTACATGTCTTTTGCCAAATACATTTTCACATGTCTTGCACAACTTCACATTGCTTCCTAACCTAAACTAGTTTATCATTTGTTCACAAAAGTATGTTAAATTAATTTGTTAATTTTAAATTTAGCTTATGAAAGTGATTTTTCTTGAGCAAACTTCAATTAAATTTTATTTCGTTATTCAAACCCACGAATAGATATATATTATGTATGACTTTCAATGCAGTTGAGAAATAAATGTACCATTAAAATAAACAAATTGAAATATATAATCTAACTAGATCTGCTTTAGGTTGATATTGATATTTTATTATAAATTTTCTCCATTATGATTTGACAATATCACGTGTAATATATTATCTATGCAATCATACATTTAATTTCCTCTAATGTCTCAATACTTTTGTTTCGAGTTGATAAGAATGGGCAGTTCTTTGTCCCATTATATACTAACCCACCTTTTAACAATTGTGCTTCATATGTTCTGATGACATGTAAAACTGGTGAAGAAAAGTTAACACAAAATTGATGAGAGACTGATATATTCATGATTTACAAATTTCAACATTGGATTGTATCATATTTCAAACCATATAACACTAGAGCTAAGAAAGACAAATAACATCAAATGATATAAACATAATTTTGCGTAACTGTAGATAATTCCTAAGGTTGCTAGAAAGAAGACGGGAGAAGAGTCTCTATGAGATTTTATAAGTATGGAGAAGTTGCAGCCTTCATGCTCTATGGGCTGCTCTAATGTGGATTGAGTTTTGACCAATTGATTTCCAATGGATTAACCTGTATTTGCATATTTTTATGAATTTGTCATGAGCTTACCAATTTCTCCAGCTCATATCAACTAGGTCCTATCTAGTTTTCACAAACATAATTCACAGCCTCGCTTCAAATGCAATGCAGCAGTATAGGATGGAAATGGAACTGAAATTACTGATAAAAACCACAGCAATTACAAATGCAAACATACAATCGAATCCAAATACATAATGAGAACCTAAACTGAGTTTCTACACAATTCATTTAGATCCTAGTGCAAATGATAGTTTTGGCCGGGATTTGTTCTTTCCCAATAGCTTCATTTGGTTTAACCGCTCTTCCTCCTCTTGCTGCTTTTTCCTTCTCAATGCCTCTTCTTTTTGTCTCTGAATCTCTTCTAGCTCTCGGTACCTCTCTTCCTCTCTTCGCTGCTGCTCCAGAGCTTCCCTTCGCTGAGCCTCTTCCACCTTCCTTCGGTTCTCTTCAAGCATCTTTTCCAGCTCTTCTTTCTCTTTTCTAGCTCGTTCCTGTAAACCAAACAAACATTAAGATCCCTCAATTTGCATCACATGAATAACCAAAAAATACACTATTTTTGTCAATTAAGCTATGAAATTCCTTGTTCACAACATATTTGTCATCTAGAGTGAGAAATATTTAGTATTTACCTCCTTCTGTCTAGCCTCGATAAGAGCAGCTTCCCTTTCTTTCTCAAGTTGAGCTAAAACTTCATCGTGAAGTCTTTTACGCCCCTCTTCCAGTCGCCTCTGTATTTCCAGTTTGATTTCTTCACAGTTCAAGCTCTCTTCTACTTTCCTCTGAATTGCTTCTTCTACTCTCTTGGCAGTCTCTTCTTCAAGTAGTTTCAGTTCAGCCTCCTGTTGGCGCCTGGGAGTACAAGAGAAAAGTTAAGCGGGAAAATTGCCACTCATAAATTAGACGAGAACGTCACATTTTTTGTTCTAGAGTCTGTAAATCCAGATAAAACTACAACTTATAAGCATTAGCCGCGTCATTAATCTTTTCTTTTTATCTTTTTCCACCAATTATGTAACTTGATGAACGGCAAACTAACCTTCAGGACGACAGAACTCACAGAAGCACTACATTTATATATATGCTTATGCTTTCAAGGCATACCTCTAACCGAATCCTGATCCAAACAAAATGAGTTTCATAACTGGTGAACAGTAGATAAATGAGGCACCCAATTTCATGATCAAGTATAACAAATTGAAAAAATAGCAATATCTTCCTTCAGAAAAGCCTGTGGAGAAGAGTGTCACGTAGCGCACCATAGTTTCAAAACTAATCATCAAACAACTTCAATCCTTGCATTAGAAATGCACAATCTAAATTAACATATCTAAGAATTATAAGCTATGCGGTCAAAGTCTTCCCTGCCTATCAAGCATTAAGAGAATGAGATAGATGTTACATGGCACATTCATTTTGGTCATAAAAATGAAATCCATCTGATTTTTCCTACACTTGCTCATTGAGATTAACGGCTGGGTTTTGCAGGATAAAATGACAAACTATAAGTGACTGTGGTTGAATAACATTTATAAGGAAGAAAGGTCAGATCGGTAAAGTAGCAGAAACTCAGTACTCTGGAATCAGTAATGTTATTTGGGTCAGAAACAAACATGGTATACTTCAAAGATAGATGAAACTTGTAAATGATCGTAAAACTAAAACCTTTACATAATGTAACTGATACCTTTTCTTTTCTTCTTCTTCTTTTTTCAACTTTTCACTAGCATTTTTGCGCTCTATCGATCCAAGACTTGGACTCGAAGGTTTATGAATAGGAGACAAGGATGGACTTTTAGTTCTTTGCCTCTTGTAACGCCTTGGAGTAGGAGATCGACGCTTTGGAGTTGGAGAACGACTTTTATGACGTCTTGGAGAAATAGAACGACTTTTCCGTCTATATAATAAAATATAAGCTATGTGAGCAACACCAAAAGCACTCGATGCCACCAAATATTCACAATATCTATTTAGCAGCTCACCGTCAATCACAATAAATACAGAAGCATGTACAATTACCTTGTACATTGTTAAGAATAATCTTTCTGCTCCATCTTTTATCACATGAAGAAGCTAATGTCACAATCGAGCAACAAAAGGACACCCATCACCTGCCCACTTCCCATATGATGGGAAGAAACCGAGTTTTTTTTTTTCTTATGAAGAGCATGCATCCTATGTAGACCTCACAATTGGTACATTTTGCTCCATTTGTTCATTAGGATTTAAACGATAAAAAAGACTAATAATTCCTGGTGAGACTATCAATATATTCACCAAATTTACAGCAGCAGCAAAACTCGATCGGTACGTAAGTACGTTGATCATGGAATACAGTTACATAATCAGGAAGGTATACATTAAGCCCAAGCAGCGCAAGATACACACAGAAAAGCCATCATAATCACACACAGAATAAGACTATATACCCATTGCTATCCTTATACCACACACAATCGAATTCAAAGCAATGATGTGGGATTTGCCCGGATGAGTAGAAACATTGAACTTGATTTTTCCAACCGAGGTTCAGTTAAGTTACAACTTACAAGTACAAACCAAACCATTTCAACTTTTATAAAAGGAATGAGACGGGCAAAGGATAAGATGCGTACAGCTTTCCACTCCGCAAGAGAAATATGTGAATGTGAGTCCCCAATCTTTCTTACAGTTGCTTGAAAACTAATTACATTGACATAAAGAAGCAGGATTATCAACGGGATCACCTGCTATGAGAATATGACGAATATGGAGACCGGCTTCTATCCCTTCGGCTTCTCCTGCTATACCTAGGTGAAGGTGAATGCCTTCGCCTATATGAAGGAGATCGGGATCTGGATCGAGACAAGTCACGAGGCATCTCCTATATCACCTCAACTTCACAATATATTATCTCTAAATGCAAAAGCTAATGCTTGCCCTGCAAGTTCAGAACCTATCAGTGAACCAATCGACCAAAGCAGATAAATAAAAATCCCATTTTTATCTTCAAGTTCAAGAACAGCTTTAGCAAATAAATCAATATGCATCAACAAAATCAGATAATTGGAGTCTCTGATTTCTCTAGATACTTTCCAAACACAAAAAGTTAAGCACCAACAAAACAATACCAACCGATAATGATTTGTTTGGTTCCGAAACAAAAACCCATCAAATTAAAGGTCAGATATTTCAAATTTTATCAATGATCAAAACATTCCTTAATTAAGTAAATATCCGAACTTTTCATTTACCCTTTTCTCGGGAACCAAACAGAAAACATGGGAAACAGAAGAAAGATGCTCGAAGCCCAGATTTTACCTGTGGGAACGACCTGAAGTTGGCGGAGTTTTCACAGAAAAAATAGCATAAACCCTAAGAGAGGAGAAAGAGGAATTGAATTCCAATAATGAAACAGTGTTTCTTACCAGAAATTATTGAATTTGAGGCTGCGAAAGGTAACTGCTGCTGCTTTTGGGTCTTGCAATGTTCTTAAACTCATAAGATAGATCAGATGGAGCTTCTTTTATTATGTGAAAAATCAACCTAATTTTCATTATCTATTTATTTTTACTCGATGAATATTTTCCAACAACATTAGTTTGGAAAAAAGAAGGACAAAAAGATTTATAGGTAAAAGGAAATAAAATAAAAAATTAAAATTTCACTAATGTATATATAAATAAATTTGTAAAAACGGAACAAATCGCTCAATTAACGAATTCAACGATTCAAACATATAGTTTAAACTAAATAACTTTTGAGTTATATTTTTATTCTTCGTATAATTGTATTTATATATATCATTCGTAAAATTTACTCTCAATGAAAAGAAATATGAATCCATTCTTGGGAATAAATAAATTTTTTTTCTACTTTTCAAATGAAAGGATAGTGTTAATTATTTCTAAATATACAGCTCAACAATTCATTATTTTACTTAATATTTAATACATGATTGCATAAGTCAAATTATTTATAGTTAAAAGTCAAAGGTTGGCTAGCATGTCCATTGTTTATTGATCCGAAGGTTGACAACTGTTAATGCAAAATTCATTCGTCTCAAAATAAATGCTTTTGTTTTTATTTTAAAAAAAAAACATAAAGAAAAGGTTAGTTAATATGATTTATTTATTATTATATTTTTACCATTATGTGTTAAATAATGCTAAGCAATGATATTGTTGATAATTAAGACAAACAAGCAGATGAGTTAACTATTAGGGGGCGGACGTTGGTGAGAGGTTTAGGAGGTAAGGAAAGTTATAGGTTTCTAGGGTTTTGGTATGCTGGTGCTGTTGGCGGCTGGGTAAGGGTGATCTGGTGAGGGCGATTTGGGGGGCGAATCAGGTGGGAGGGGAAGGGATAAGAGT
>JAYMTK010001818.1:0-15330 GCA_036897405.1 Pelargonium myrrhifolium | reverse complement strand
TTATCTTATATAAATATTGATATATATAATATTTTAGGACTTATCTTGACAATTAATTAATTGAAAATAAATTAGAAAAAAAAAAACAATGACACGTGGCAACAATTTAAAGCGCCCCGTGTCGCAGAGTTAGGCCATGTCGTCCCTATTATATATATATATATATATATATATAAGATTATTATTATTATTATTATTATTTAACCGTTTCATCAAATTCCCTCTTCGCGCGTAGTTTATAGTCGCACCTGTTCATAAAGCCTTCATCCTGAGAAAAACCCTAGTTCTTCGTTGTATTTTGAATTGCAGCAATGTCCATGAATAATTAAATATCACCTAAAATCTCTAAATTTTGCGATTTTCGTGAAATTAGTGTAATGGCGAAGAGAATCGCAACCAGAAGAGAGCTATTGGATCGATGGCGAGGCATTGAAGAAGAAGACGATGACGATCATATTGATTCCTCTCGTCTTCCTCAGCTCAAAGAGCTATGGTAATGCAGTTTCCAATTTCAGTTCAGTGTTACATATACAGCTTCATTTTTTTTTTCCATTAGTTCAGATTTTCAAATTGCTTTTTTGTTATTCGAAGCTAATGCACAGTAGTTCTGTGTTTTTCATATCCGCTGAAATTGAGAATGGAATAAATAAATGTAAAAAACCTGGAATTGGAAAACTCCAGTAATATTGTAACTGCTCTTCTAGCTAGATTTTGCGTTACTTTGTACTTATTTTTAATTGAAAGTATATAATTTGTTACTATTTGTTCGTTTGTTTGCTTAAGAAATCAACAAATTATTGACTTATTGAAGCTCAGCTCAGAAAATAAATTGCTTTCACTGCTAATATGCAATGTCTTTTAGCTACTGGCTGCTTCTAAAGACCAGGAGCGTTTGTTTTATTTAGTTTGTATGAACTGTGAAGTGAAGAAATTTCTTGCTTTGTTTACAGGTTTGCTGATGCATTTAATTACTTAATTTGTTTACCCAAAGAGAATCATATTTGGTGTGGCTCTTGGGATATAATGGGCCCTCTTGTGGAGACATTCTATAACTACTATAAAGATGAGCGTCAAGATTCTCCACTCAGAATATTGTGGAAGAGGATCTCTGAGGAAATGAGGCAATGCATCCAGTGCATTTCGCAGCACCATCAGGCCCAAGAGATGTATAGCACGGAGTATGACTTGAGTTCCATTGGTCCTCTTCTTGATGTATTGCAAACTCTCGACGAGGAAAGGGTGACTCAACACCTGAAAGACATCAACGCAAGACTTTCACGGGTAGAATATGTGCCTACACGTGATAATGCTGAAGTTGTTAGTGTCATGTATGAGGTACCGACTTTCTTTATATTAATGTTTTCCTATCATTATTTTGATTTAAATTACTGATATGGTGGACATTACATTGTTGCTGGTATTAGCTTTTTGAGTGTAGTGTTAGATGCTTTCCTACTGTGATTAGGGTTTAGGGGATTAGCCTGTTAATGTCTAATAATGTATCCTTCTTTTTTTAAATGCATTCAATAACTAATTGCAATTTTATCTCTAAGACTGCACGTTTTTTGTATTTTTCATCCTTGCTGTAGAAGATACATGAAGAATAAGATTACATTTTTACTTATTATGTATGCGAATATTCGATGAAGTGAATGAGGAAGGGGTAACGTGATTGGTTTTGCAAGTGAGACACAGTAGAGAAAATGATTTAATCATAAAGCAGGGGCTTTGAGGTAGCTTGTGAACGCTGATGTTATCTGTGTGTTATTAGTCTTTTTTGGGTACATTTAGTTCCATTAAAATTATAATTTTTATTCCCTTATTTGCACTTTGCGCTAGCTGGATTGCTAATCACATATGTTGCATGCTCACACACACACACACATATATTAAATCTTGTAGACCATGATTGGCTATTGGTTAGTGCCTGTTTATTTTTATTTTTATTTTTATTTTACCCTTCATGGTTGCACCTCACGTATACTGTCTATACACTACAGGTTTTAATGTTCCCTATCCTGATGGACGACCAATCCTTGTTCAATGAGTTTGAAACATTCATTGAAGCAATTGATAATGTACATGAACTGGCGCTGGCTGGACATCAACAGTTTCCGGTATCTGCATATAGCCGTGATTAGCCTTCTATTATTTTTTTAATGTAAGCTATCTCCTCATCATATGAACTGAACCTGTTTTTTCCTAGGGTGTTTATGCGCTCTTCTTTTTTAAAAGAAGAGTGCGTTCTGTTGCACATCGTCTAGCTGGATCTATGGGAAAGTTGAGGTACTGTTATTTTCACTCTCTATCTCCTTATGTTGACTGGATTATAGGAGCCTCTAGTGTAATTCATAAATTTCTGAATTTGTCGATTGCATGTCCAAGAATGAAATGGTTGACAGAGAAATGTTGATTTTACTTGTAATTTGTTAGATATGTTTTTTTTTTCTTTTCCCATTTTCCCTGGGGTAGGCTACTGATTAAAATTTACCAAGATGCAAATGTCTTGAACTTTTGTGAAGTTTTGGTTTTGCTTCATGTTAATGACTATTTTTCTGGGTGCGCAGGAGAGCAACAGATTTGGAACCTTTGCAGCCTTTACTCAAGAAATTCATTGGCGTTTTGGAGAGTGAGGTCTCACCTTCTACATCAGAGGTATCAAGGCCTAGAGTGCAATTGGAGCGTGTTTCTGTGTGGCTTGGAATCAAATCATTGTATGAAGTAGTTGCTAATGATCTTGATCTTTGTTAACAATTTTGTTTTCTTTCTGATTCCTACTAAGGTATTATTTATCTGTGTCTTGAAGGCTTGGTTACTTAGAACCTCCAGCTTTTGAAGAAGGGATTTTGGAGCATTACCCCATTTTTCTTGATATTATACTGAATCATGTCAGTGGTGATACACTTGAATTTTCTCATGCAGTTACTTGCTTAGGACTGCTTTTTGAAATTCTAGGTACGCATTTAATATTGTAATTTCAAATAGTTGGTAATTGAACTTTAGAATAATATTGTAACTTTTTTGGACATGATGAAGGTTGTAAACTGTGGTTGAGATCTACGTTGTCTCCAAGTGTGATGCGCAACACGCTCTTGGGTCAATGTTTCCATACTCGGAATGAGAAAATACATAAAGACATTTTTGATCTTTTCCAGCCTTTTCTGCAGGCATGTCTGGGTCATTCATTCCTTTTCTTTTCAGGTCCTTTGTCAAAACATGTTCTTTACTTGACATTATCCAGAGATGCTGTGTGTAGTAGTTATTTTGATGTTACTAATGTTTACAAATCCAATATATTCCAGTCTCTTGAAGCTTTGCAAGATGGGGAACATGAAAAGCAACGTAGGCATTTTCTTTATTTTCTTCTGCATCAAGTGCCAGCAAGCAGTAACTTCAGTGTTTTAATAAGAAAAAAGGCTTGCCAGGTTGTTATGTCTTCCTCTGGTTTATTTGAAAACAGATCTCTCTTTTTGCTTGCTCATTTTCTCCTTTGATAGCAGTGCCACTTTGTCCCATTTTAATTATTATTTATTACACTCTCCAGAGAACTTCTTATAGGCCCAATCTGCCCTTAGTTGATACTTTAATTGTTTGTTATTGATTTTCAGATAGCTCTTCTTATCATACATCGAGGTTACAAGATGAATCCACCCTGCCCTCCTTTTGAGTGTGCACACATGTGGTATGCTCTTGTTTATATCGTAGATTAATGTCCTTTCTTTCAAACTTTAACTAGCTCATTCAAGGTTTCTATTGAAATTTCCATTTTTTCAGTTTTCCCCTTGAATTGATAGTTGAATACCACCCAAGGATTCTGGGATGATGATAGAAAAGGTTGTTATACAATTTATGTGTTATATTTTGGATTTGTCGGAAATTTTGGAGAAGAGATAGGGAGGAGGATAGATATTCATTAACAAAAGAAGTTCCTGTTTGGGATGAACTTCTCTTTGGAGGTGGAAAGGGTTGCAAGAAAAAGATGTTTGTATTAGTGAATGACTATTCACTTTTGTATTTTGTGACACATTTGTGATGATTTTTTGGACAGGGGTCCCTCTCTAGTGTCTTCTCTGAAGGATTCTTCACTTCACAGTTCTCTGCGACAACCTGCATTTGATCTTATTCAAACTATTATTGTTTCTGATGCTTCTGCACTGGTAACTTCAATGATGCATTACCGCACACCTCCAAGTACTGTTAAAGGCATGGTTATTGAGTTGAATGATGATGAGGATGCAGATGGTCTTCCGTTTGCTCCAGATGTTGAAGAGAAGGATACTAGTTCCTGGAATGAATTCAGCACACAGTTTAAAATCACAGCTTGTGAGTATAGGGGATGGATGTGCATTCCCATGCTATGGATTAACGTTTTACTTGAAATTGAGCCTCCAATCTTACCGTTGTCCTTTTCCAAGGCTGTTTTCTGGGCCCGATCTCGGTTTTCAATGGTTGAACCTGAAATCAGTGCAGAAATGATGCTTCCAGTTAGAGATTGGCTTGCATCCTCTGCTGCAGAAATCTCCTTTTCATTTGGTTGGAAAGTTCCAACTGGATCTGATGATGGAGGTGATGGGAAAGAGTCAGGAAACTCATTGAAAGTGTCAACAATGTGTCTTCCTCTAATAAAAACATTCAACAGGTCTTGTTTTTGCCAGAAAGATTTATCTACGTGCATTAGCAAATAGTGAGTACTTATTTGGATAATTACTACAGGTTAACTGCACATTTTGTAGTTCAAATGGGGCAAGGAGACCTTCGGAAGCAGTGGACATGGGAGCCAAGAATGGGTGACAGCTTGATCCTTTTTCTTATAGATCCTAACGATGTAAGTATGCTAAGCTATCTGTTTTCCAAGCCATTTTACTTTACCCTCAATTGAACTTCAGTCAAGGGTATGATTAAATTGATATGCTGGATGCAGAATGTAAGACAAATTGGAAAGTGTATCTTAGAACAAGTTTCCAATACTAGGGGTCTTGTTTCTGGTTTGAAGTTTCTCTGCTCTTGTGGATCTTCCTTGTCAGCCATTTTTTTGGGCTTCAGACATGCTATGAAACTGGTAAGACATCTATCTCGGTAAGTCCTCTGAATATATGTTCCCTCGGATAACAGTTGCGCCATTTTTGTTGTCAATTATTGCATCAATTTAATCTTCAATTGTCCATTTACCAATTTTGCCATTGACCATGTTGCTAATGGAACATGACTTGCAACAAAGATAATTACTCTCACTATCATGTTTTTAATGTTTTGGCTCATATGTATCTTTGTATGTACTTTCCAGGTTCAATTGGATTCTGTTCTATTAAACTTTCAGACTTTACAACATTTTTTCTTTGTTCTTCGCAAACTGCTTGAAGAAGTTGTCTCACCGACTCCGGATTTTCCAGAAAATTCAACAGACAATGTTAATATCACAAAGTTATCTTCCCAAGGTGGATTTTTGAGGCAACCAGTCATTGATTCTTTTCCTGAAAGTAACAAAGCACAGCTTTCAGATGTTGACTTGAAATTACGGGAACAGTTCAGCCGCTTATTATCAGAAATCTCATGGCCATCTATAAGGAAATGCCTTTTAGAAGGAAAGGCATTTCTCGATTACAGTTTTTGCCAGGTAACACCCTTGCCAATCTGTTTGAAATATGATTGTTTATAATGTGATGCACTGGCATTTGTGCGTGTGGTAGATGCTTACTGATGATTTGTAGTTGTTTTTTTGATGGACCAGAACCAGAAGTATTGGCATCACAGTGGTTATTGTTGATGCCTTGATAACAATTGACAATCATGCATTTGTAGCTTTATTTTATTTTGTTCTCCACTCTCTTTTCATCATTCTAATTACTTGTTTCAGATGACTTGTGTCCGGATACTCGAGATCCTCCCCGTTGTGTTTGAAAGACTTCATCCATCATTCATTAAATTGTCTGGAGATTCAGGAACTTTGGTGGAAAGTTTTGTTGATTTTAAATGGCTTCATGATTTGATAGATTGGGGAAAGTCACCACTTAAAGTCGTAGTTGTTTATTGGAAAAGAACAGTAATTTCTTTGCTGAATTTTCTCAAAGCATCATGTACCGAAACTTCCGCATCAACTTTCAGGGCCATTGAGAATCTTGTTTCATGTGGTGAGATGTTCTTTTTAGATATCAATGCCTTATCATTCATTCTTTATTCTCACTGTTTATTGTGTCATGACTTATATGTCCTGTATCTGTATTTTTTGTGATTTAGATGCCGTTTCTATGGATGAATTAACGGAATATGTATCAAGACTTTCTGTTTCATTATCAAAGGAAGCTTGCTTTAATATTGAACAGGCAAATAGGAGGCCTAAAGCTTTTCATTCTGAAAGGAAATATCCAGCTTCGGACGTGCAACATTTCTCCATTGAGGATAGAGATGTGCAAGTTCAAGGGTCAGCTGTTGAGACAGATAGGAGGCCTAAAGCTTTTCACTCTGAATATCCAGCTTCAGATGTGCAACATTTATCCATTGAGGATAGAGATGTGCAAGTTCAAGGGTCAGCTGTTGAGACAAGTAAAAGGGATATGGATAATGTTGTTTTTCTTTCAGATGATGAGAAGGAGCCACAAGTTTCCCATGAAGAGGCCATTGTTTCTGCTACTGAGTTAAGAGGCCAAATGTTGGATGACATGACAGTGTCTTCTATAGCTGGTAACAGAGTTTCCGAACCAATCCCTGCAGAAAAGCATGTTTCTAGCTTTGAAACTTCAAAGGTCTTGGTGGAGGCTTCCAAAGAAAGAGATGTTAAACATAGCCGAGGTCTTGCTTCTAAAAAGCAGGTCCCAGATTCATCCAGAGGCGGTCTTGCTTCTAAAAAGCAGATCCCAGATTCATCCAGAGGCAAATCATTTTTTCTATCTGCTTCTCTACTCAAATCAAAAAGTGGAGATAGTAAGGGCAAAGAGATAAATTCCAAATGCAGTGTAACCGATCCTGTTTTCTCTAAGAATAAAGTTAACATAAAGAAATCAACTGATGAAACTGCCAGTTTCAGAAATGTGAATCAAGCTTGCAACAAAGTGGCACCTGAGTCGGGTCATACAGAACTGAAGGAGTTAGTACATGACTCTCAAAATGATCCATTGGAGCTTGCACTGAAATCTGCTAGACGCCCACATTTGGTTGTTGCAAAGCCTATCATTTCCGTTCCTAAACGACAAGTCATTCAACTTAAAACGCCTTTTGATAACAAATCTGGCAATTTGCATAGGCTAGAGGCTAGAGTTAAAAGGTTCAAGCTCCCAAGTCTTGATGACTGGTATAGACCCATTCTAGAATTGGATTACTTTGAAATGGTGGGATTAGCTTCAGCAAGGGAAACTAATAATCGGATTTTCAGCAAATTAAAGGAGGTTCCTGTATGTTTCCATTCACCTGAAGAGTATGTAGAGATTTTTCGTCCATTGGTTTTGGAGGAGTTTAAAGCACAGTTGCATAGTTCTTTTTCAGAGCTCTCTTCACTGGAAGAGATATATTGTGGTAGCCTATCTATGTTGTCAGTCGAGAGGGTTGATGATTTCCATCTTGTTCGCTTTGTCCATCATGACAATGATTCGGGAGCATCTAAAAGCTTCTCAGAAAATGACCTTGTTTTGTTAACAAAAGAGCCTCTTCCAAAGCCATCTCATGATGTCCATATGGTTGGGAAGGTAATTCTTCATAGTTTTGATAAAAACCATCAAATAAGTTGTTTTGGATTTCATACTATTTTATTTCTAATGTGTTTTTTTTTTTCATATCTTCATCTCCTATATGCCATTCTCATCTGTAATAGACACAATCCTAGTCCCTAATTTTTTTGGTGATCAGATTGTTTCTCATTCTTCACCCAGTCGGATATTTCCTTATTTCACTTGGCCTTATCGTTTTTTGGCATAATAGCTGAAATTGAATTTAACCTGACGAGTGACTTTTCTTTGTTCTTTTTTACTAATAATTATTCTCTCTTCCCAAGCGATCACAGCTTTATCTTGATGTGCATGTCTAATGTCTTTCCCCATCTTGTACGTTTGAAGATGGTATTTAGTTTAGAATCTAGATATCATAGAACATCAATGTATAGCATATACCAAGAACTTGTATGTTTGAAGATTCTATTCAGTTTAGAATCTAGATATCATAGAACATCAATGTATAACATATACCAAATTTTAAAAATATCTGACCTCTTGCAAATATTTTGGATAATTTTGTCACTACTTGGCTTTCTCCTATGTGGCCGCATGTGCTTTTGTTTTAAGAAGCTTAAGTGGATATAACTAACTTATTTTAAGAATATTAATGGTAGTTCAAGTGTAATCCCATTATCAAAACAAAGAGTGGACACTTAAAATTAGGGAACAAAAGTTTAGCGTAGAGAGGACACATGATTTGAGATGGAAGGAGTAATTACCTTCAAAAATTCTAATTTCATATTAGAGACTTGTTCATAACATTTCTCATAATATGTCATGATAACGCAGTCTACTTTTGTCTCAGGTGGAGAAGCGTGAGAGAGACAACAAACGAAGAGTAAGTATATTAGTCATCAGGTTTTACCTTCAGAATGGTTCTGCTCGTTTGAATCAAGCTAGAAAGCACCTTATTGAACGTAGCAAATGGCACGCGGGTCGAATTATGAGCATCACATCTCAACTTAGAGAATTTCAGGCACTATCATCAATAAAGGATATCCCCCTACTTCCAGTTATTTTAAAACCTGGCGACGATTCTCATGGTTATCATGGATCGAGAGATTTAGGCCTGGGGAAATTGTCCCAATCGTTGCAGCAAATACTGAAGTCATCCTTTAATGACGGTCAACTTCAAGCTATCAGTATTGCTATTGGATCTTCTAATTTAAAGAAAGAATTTGAATTGTCTCTCATTCAGGGTCCTCCAGGTATGTCATATACCCGATCCAACTTCTAACATAATCATGTTCATAAGGCTTTACTATATACGATATTCATTTTTTTCATAACTGCTATAGGTACTGGGAAGACCCGAACTATTGTGGCCATTGTCAGCGGTTTGCTTGCTTCTATACAGAGGACTTGTTCAAAAGATTATCCAAATGACAGTATGAGACAAGGTAACACAACCAATTCAAGGCAGCGGATTAGTCACTCTACTGCACTTGCAAGGGCATGGCAGGATGCTGCCTTAGCAAGACAATTAAATGAGGATGTGGATAAAAGTTCAAAATCGCTGGAAAGTTCTGCAAGAGGGAGGGTGTTAATTTGTGCGCAATCCAACGCTGCAGTTGATGAGTTAGTAGCAAGGATATCTTGTGAAGGCCTTTATGGCAGTTCTGGGATGATGTACAAGCCATATCTTGTGAGGGTTGGAAATGCCAAAACAGTTCATCCAAATTCCTTACCATTCTTTATTGATACACTTGTGGATCATCGTGTGGCAGAAGAGAGGGTGAATTTGAGTCACGCCAAGACTGATGTGGTTGTGGACTCTTCTACCTCACTCCGTACTAGTTTAGAAAAGTTGGTTGACCGTATTCGGTTTTATGAGGCCAAGCGTGCCAGCTTGAGAGATGGAAATTCAGGCCTTGAAAATTCCTTTGAAGACGAAACTCTTAAGGATGATGATGATGGGAAAGAAATGTCTGATGCAGAATTAGGGATGAAGCTAAGAAAGCTATATGAACAAAAGAAACAAATTTATAAAGATCTTAGCACTGCCCAGGCACAGGAGAGGAAAGCTAATGAAGAAACCAAAGCACTTAGACATAAACTCCGGAAGTCTATACTAAGGGAGGCTGAAATTGTGGTAACTACCTTAAGTGGCTGTGGTGGAGATCTCTATGGAGTATGTTCAGAATCTATGTCAAGTTTTAAGTTTGGCAATCCATCTGAACATACATTATTTGATGCTGTTGTGATTGATGAAGCAGCTCAAGTAAACTTCCTGACTCTAGACCGTTTGGTTTGGTCTTTTTAGCATTTCTTTCTATCAACACTTATCTTGTTCTGTTTCTTCTGAACTTGATACATTTTTATCACTACAGGCACTGGAACCTGCTACTCTAATTCCTCTTCAGCTTTTAAAGTCAAATGGGACCAAATGCATCATGGTAATCTCTATTTACCTTAATTTACTTGAGGCATCTTTCTGTTACTAAAAGAAAATAATTTATAAAGAAGTTCATATACTTGTTAGGTTGGAGATCCGAAGCAGCTACCTGCGACAGTTCTCTCCAATGTTGCCAGCAAATATCTGTTCCAATGTAGCATGTTTGAGCGTTTACAAAAAGCTGGTTATCCCGTTGTTATGCTTACCAAGCAGGTGAAATAGATTGCTGTACTTTTTACATTTGATATTTTACACGTTCTATTGTTTCATCATTTCTATGAATGCAGCCTGCCATTGGTGATAACTGATAAGGATTGGACTAAGTGTAGAAATTGTTTTTCTATACTTATCCTAGAAGTTAGTTTTTTCTGCTCATTTGAGATTATGGTCGTTTGTAGAAAGTAATACATAACATGATACTGGAGCGGTTTCATTTCATTTTTCAATGGGCTATCCAAACCTTCCTTTGCATTTGCTTAAATCTTCAGCACTAAAGTCAACCCAGACTTTCTGGTCCTAATGAATGTCTTAGAAAACAGTATCTTTTAATGACTGTGAATCATGCGATTCCCCTTCTCGACTTATTAATGTCTTGGCTTTAATCACATTCTTGCGTTTTCTTCTATCATCCGCAGTATAGGATGCACCCAGAGATATGTAGATTTCCGTCTTTGCATTTCTATGATGGAAAATTGCTAAATGGTGGCAATATGTCTAGTAAGTCAGCACCATTTCACGAGACAGCGGGTTTGGGGCCGTATGTATTCTATGACATTGTTGACGGCCAGGAGCTTCGTGGCAAGAACTCCGGTGCACTATCTCTTTATAACGAGCGAGAGGCCGATGCTGCCGTTGAATTACTTAGGTATTTCAAGAAAAGGTATCCCCTTGGCCCCCTTCCCCCTTCCCTTTTTTTGTCTTCTTTTACACACTATACAGTCTGTTCATTAAATAATGGGATCTGTTTAGGTACCCATCTGAGTTTGTTGGTGGAAGAATCGGCGTCATTACTCCGTACAAGAGTCAACTTTCACTTTTGCGTTCTCGGTTTTCAAGTGCATTGGGATCTTCTGTTGCAGCTGATATGGAGTTCAACACTGTTGATGGCTTCCAAGGCCGAGAGGTTGATATACTGATACTTTCCACTGTCCGAGCTGCAGAGTCGTCTGCTTTATCCGGGATCAACTCGAGTAGCATCGGGTTTGTTGCTGATGTAAGAAGGATGAATGTTGCTCTGACGAGAGCCAAGCTCTCGCTCTGGGTTTTGGGTAATGCAAGGACATTGCAAACGAATCGTAACTGGTCTGCTCTTGTAAAGGATGCTAAAGAGAGAGATTTGGTTATATCAGCTAAAAAGCCTTATTATTCTATGTTTAAAACAGTTTCTGGAAAAACGCCAGCACCAAAAGATTCCGGGAATCAGCCCAGACAATCAAAGCATGATGCTACTGTCAAAGATGCTAGTCAGCATTCCAGGAAAACCGAGAGCAATGGCAAAGAATCCCGGCAAAGGAAAACAAAGTACTTGGGTAGTGAAGGCCGCCACAGCAGAAAAACTGCTAGAATTGATAGTGATGCAAAAGGGGATGGGGTTCAAAGTTCCGATAGAAGTGGCAGTGATGAGCATGGCTCTTCGGTAAAGAAGGATCTTTCGAAACTTGACGTGGGGCCTACGATTTCAGGAAAACACGGAGCGGATGATGAAAGTGAACTTAAAGGCTCTAGCCAGAAGAAACATAATTTGGCGAATCCTTGTACAGGTAAGAGAAAAGTTAACTACGAAAATTCAGGGAGTAACTTAGAATCGGGTGATGGTAAAAAATCGAGGGAATTTCAAGTATCAAAAGGACCGAAGAAATCTTCTGCATGTAATGAAGGCCAGAGAAATCTGGAAGCATTGGCACCTTCTGCGGGAGACGGTCTTAAAGATAGAGATACAGAGAACGGAGGTACAGCTCCCAATCAAGCGAGCACGCATAAAGATTTAATTGCAAAAAGGAAGCAACAACGTGAAGCTGTTAATGCTATCCTTCCCTCGGCTCTCATACCTTCGAAAAAATCTTTGCCAGCGAAAAGGTCCGTTCACCCGTCATCAATTGCTAATGGTGGAATCAAACCATCTAAGACTAGAAAAGGTATCATTCGCTTTTGCTTACTATCTTTTTATCACAGTTTTGAAAATAAAATAAAAAGATTGGAATATACGGTGCTTCACAAAGACGGATATACCTGGTTATTCTTTTTCATTGCTAGTAGATACTGGATTAGTATCTAGTGGCTTTTAAGTCTATGGAATGTTTCTCTTTGTTCTTAGTATGGCCGAGACAAATCTACATATTAAAACCAGTTGGGATTTCCCGTAGCCACATGCTGAATTTCTTTTTTCACAGCGTTGAACTTAACACCAACCCAAAAGCTTAAACTGATAGGTGGAAGGTCCAACTAGTATATCAGATGACAATTGACTTCACATTCTTTCGATGGGATACATTAACACTCCCCCTCACGTGCAGGCCGGATAACACAACGGGTTCTGCACGTGAATGTAGAATGGAAGCAACAAAGACGGGTCATTAGGCCCAAACCAGCTCTGAAAGAGCTTGCAAATTTAGGCTTGGGTCGGGTCAGGATGTTGAACTATAACCCGGCCCACTGTAGTTTCAGGTTGGTCGGTTTCGGGTTCTAGGCATACAACAAACTGAGTTTTGTAGGCTTACCCGACCCAAAAGTTGGTCGGGTTAGGGTCAGGTAAAAGTAGGCTCGAGTCCAAATTGCCATCTCTACTCTGAAACCGTGTTGTTGAAGTAGATTTTCAAGCCACGCAACTTATGCAAGTAGTCATTTTCTTGATTTGTGTTTATTTTGCGACTTCATATCTGTCCCCACTGTAATGGCTGGTGGTATTATGTGCTTCTTGTTCAGCTTAATTTGCATCGAGTGTTTCTCTGAACATACTGCATATACGCTGATGTGACGATCTTGTGTTATAAACAGTTTTACCAGCACCCTCGAAAATGAGCATTGACAGACCAGATTCATCGTCATAGACTCATAGCAGAAGATAATCAAGCAACGTATACAGTTTTTCTATTTTATGAATTATGAGATATTGTAGGCGCGAGCGCGAGCTCTGGAGTCTCGTTTTCTTCCATCAGGTAAGGTAAGTCCCTTCCTCGCTTGGGTTTACGAGTTATATCCGAATACCAGGCTCGTTGTTGTAGATAAATTTTGCTGTGAACCTGTAAAAGCTAGTTTTTTTTTTTTGATTGCTCTCAGGATGGGTTTTTGGGGATAGTCAGTGTTGTAAATAATTAGTAATTTTGATTTTCCTCGGCGAAAGTGATGGCTAATGATACAAAAACTAGAACTCACAAGTCCCAAAGATGTCATTTTTAGGTTCGCATAGCCTTGCATGGTATGGTAAAAATTAAAAAATGCATTGCTTACAAAAATGACTTATCTAGTACTACCTCCGTTTCAAAATAAGTGTCGTTTTAGAGTCTAATTTTTGTTTCAAAATAAGTCACTTTCTACTTTTAACAAACTTTTAGATATAAACTTCTCATATTACCCTTTAGTCATGATTTTATTTTCTTTATCTCATATGGAAGATGAAAAATTTGTAGAGATAACTCCAAAAGCAATGATGATTTTTATGTCTTTATTTGAGGGCAAGAAGGTCATTTAGCTTCTTTTCTTAATATGTGTGAAAATCTCTAAAACGACACTTAATTTGAAACGGAGGTAGTATTTCTTTGAAGTAAATGGTATTTGACGAGTGTTATGTTTTAGTATAGCTATGTATGAATTGTCAATGTTATTTTTATAACAAGTCGTACAAGAGTAAATATAATTATATAAATACTCCAATGTACTTCTCTACAATTTTTCACAAAATAGAAAGGAGACAGTAAAGTTAATAAGTAGAGATGCGGTAACAGTGAAAGAGTGTGATGTGAGGGTACATTTATTCAATTTAAGTAAAGAGTAATGGTATTTTATTCGTTACAAAATAATTATCTATTTTGAAAGGGAAATTGTTAATAATATATATATAATTATTTTAGGACAGAACGAGTATAATTATTAAATATTCATATGATTTACTAATTCAATGAATCTAATTTGAAACAAATACATTCATTTTCCAAAAAATAAAAAATGAATTGATACATGGTACTTCAAATTTTGGGTAACAATTTTGTTGGCAACAAAAAATTAAGAAAGCAGCAATTTATTTCACCAAAATTCAAAAGGAAGGACATGGACAAAAGTATTAATACTTGGAATTTGGCTATTATAAAAACTGAATAATGAAAAAAAATGCAGTTATAAAAATAGAAATTATGAGAAGAAAATTGAAGTAGTGCAATGAATTACATTTTATCTTTACAAAAATACACAATCCTTTGAATCAAGTTTTTTTTTTCTATTAATAATTCTTTGAATCAAGGTAGTTGATAAAAATACCGAAAATGGACAAAAGAAGAAAGGAAGAAAAATAAATTGCAAGAAAACAGAAGACTAATTGATATCTTCATAAATTAATTAATTAACAAAAAAGAATTGGTGCATTGTATTTTTATAAATATTTATAAAAATACACAATTCTTTGAATTTAGGTAAGTGATTAAAAAAAAAAACTGTACATGAACACAGGAAAATAAAATGCAAGAACACTGAACACTAAATTATAATTTTGTCCTATATTTTAATTAATTAATGATTAAAAATTGACTTTGTGCACTGTATTTTTTTATAATGTTTACATTATGAACAATTTTACATATAATTATTGGTATTAAAATTAATGTGTATGTAGACATAATAGTGATACATGACTAGCAACAATTTTATTTTTGAATCCATTATTCATTAGATAATATTAAATTTTATATATTTGTTGGTATATTTACAATTTTGCATATATGTATAGGTACAATGAGATACATGTACCAACAGCACATGATCCATTTATTTCCTAATGGGGAAAGGAAGAAAAGTGAAGAAAATGCTAAAAAAGCAAACTTATAATTTTCCACTCAATTTTAATTAATTAATTAATTATAAAATTTTAGTATTGTAAGAAAAATGATAAAATTTGGGTTGGTGCATGACACTTCATCATATAATTATTTAAAATTATATAAAGAACTTATTAATATTTATTTTTAAATTAATAATTATCAAATAAAAATAACATTAAAAAATAATATTTATTTTTGTAATTATAGT
>JAYMTK010001817.1:0-15334 GCA_036897405.1 Pelargonium myrrhifolium | reverse complement strand
ACCGCATCATCCGCACACCCATGCTCCTAAGTATGGTGCGCACATCCATCCAAACATGGAGTAAAATAAGCCCAAGGCCCCGACAAGGAGTCAAGGGGCTGAGAAAATAAGCCCAGCGAGGAACGCGGACTTAGAGACCGCATAACTCAACGAGCTGAGACCAAGCTGGCTTGCTGATGAGTATAATCAGCAGACTACTGAAAGAAAAGACCAAAAGGCCCGCAGGCCCCGCCTCGATATTAGCGAATCATAGCGTGACACGTGTCAGGTAAACTCAAGTACTATATAAAGAGTTCTAAGTCAAAAGTAAAAGGTTCAATCAGTTTAGCATCCGAACACTATTTGTAAGAATACGAAAAACCTCTCAAGCTTTCTTCGTGTTCTTTGTACGTTTATCGAATTATACTGTGCGAACTACGAAGATCTGATCTTTGATTATTATAAAATTCGTTTGTGTGTAGAACTGATTCTCACGGCGGAGGCGGTCTCCCAGACACATATCCTGGTCTCCTCTTAACGATGCGTTCTGTACGCAGGCGACATGTCATGACTAAACCGCCCTGATCCACCTTTACACAAGACCCGTTCCAGCTACCTTAGCTTGGGAAAGAAGATCAGACGACATCGTATCACACTTTGACTTGACCAAAATAAAAAGAGTCAAATCATTAGGTGTTTGTTTTGCTTGCCTATTAGTTTGGTTTCCAGTTTGTTGCTTTTTTTATACGTCTTTAGTTTCAGTTGAGGGAAAAAATATTGAGTGCACTTATATGTCATAAGCGATTGAGATTTTTCTTTTGTAAAATAGATCGGGCCATATGGTGATCATTGAGGTAGGGTGTATGAGAATGGTGATCATATGTATCTCTCTTTGTTATTTATAGCTTATTAAAGCGAGTTCATTTTTTTTTTCTTTTAAAGAAAAATTATTAAGTATTGATAAATATGTATGGCACGCAACTCTAAACCAAGTAACACTTCATTGTTGATTGCTAAAAATAAAATAAAAAACAATAAGCTCAAGGTAAAGTCAAATAAGTAATTTAAATTTTATTCCAAAGGAAAATAATTTATTGAAGAAAATCCTTAGGAAGAAGTGAAAAAGAGATCCTAGCTTTAAAGAGGAAGGAAGCAGAGAAACGAAACTGTAAAAGAGAGAGAGAGAGAGAGATAAGGAAAATGGTGTTTAACAGTTTGATAGTGGTGTCAGTGGCTCGCACATCAGCCGATTTTTGGCAATACCTGGCCTGCCTTGAGGACCGTCTCACAAGCCACCAGCTCCTCGATCTTCTCTGCTGCCTCCCTCTGCACCACCTGAGTCGCTTCGCTCTCTTCCTCTGGTCTTTCCTCTGCCTCCCTCCGCCCGATTCCTTCTACTACTACTCCGACGATTCCTCTTCCTCTTCCTCTTCCGACCATCACTACTACTACCACTCCCATTCGGATTGATCATTTTCTTTCTACGCTTGCACTTACAGGTACGCCACTGCTTCGCTGCTTTTGCTTTGACTAAATTGATGAATGAATGGGTTTTGGTTTATTTTCATGAGTCGAGGTGTTTGAACTGAATTTGTGATCCAATAGGAGTGTTTGGTTATATTATGGGACTTGATCTAAGATTTGCATGTCTTAGGAGGCAATGAAAATGTTAGATTTCATAGCGGTGAAACCTTTGGAATTTGATAGGATTAGATTAAATTATGGGATTATTTTAATTTGTTGAGTGATATTTGTATACCATTATAAATATCATCAAAGTTAGGGAATGCAAATTCATCCCTTTGCAAATTTAGGTTTGTTCACTCTCTTTCTCCCCATGTGATCTGTCTTAGAAATTTTAACATGGTATTAGAGTCAGCTAGTTTGTTAGAATATTTGATTCTCTGTAACTTAGGGATTGATAGAATCTCGTATTGATTTTAGGAATTGATTGATACAGTATGAATATATCATCAGTTTCTCTCAATCTCACTAAAGGTAATGAGGGAGACGGTCTTGCTTACCGATGCCTTTAGCAAGTGATTTGGATCCGTTTGCAGGAGCTACACGTGGAAGAGATGTTGAATCATTTAAATGAGAAGATTTTTATTATAAGTGATGTGATCTGAGGCTGAGATTGAGAGAAATTGATGAGGGCAAGCACATGAATTGCCTGTTTGAGCTATGGAACAATAGTAGATGAGAGTTGGTGAGAAGCTTGATACTAGAGTCTATCTTCAAATTCAGTCCTACACAATAAAGTTGATCCCAATATATTTACATGTAAATAAATCTTAAAAAATAGTTATATATATATCAAACAAATGGAGGTTATAAGTACCATAACAGATGCAAAGAGCTCAAAACATTGATTGGAGAACTGTGTTGCCTCGTGAGAACTGTGGCAGCGCGTGAGATAGATCCAGCTACGGTCTTCTGTGTTATAGACTATAGATGGGTTTTGGGGTAAGATACGGTGGCAGTGAGGTGAAAAGAGTGCCATAAACAACCCAAATGAAAAAGAACATATTTTTTCCTTGTCTGGGTGCCGGTGGCAGCTTTGGTAACATGGTTCTGGGTTTCGGCCAGTCAGCTTCCTCTATACATGATTAAATGGATCCTTACTCGAACGGAGGCCTGGAGAGCTAGTAGGACCTGGCCTAATTGAAGAGAGCTCCTGGCAAGTAGCTGGCTGTAGCTTGTACTGGCCCCAACAATTTGCCTAGTTTGTTATTCCTTAGGCTATCATACCATGTGGAGTTTGAAGAAGAAGATCAATTCTTGTATTGTCTATTGACATATAAACTCTGAATATATGAGTTTGAAGAAGAAGATCAATTGTTGTATTGTGTATTGACATATAAACTCTAAATATATACAAGTAAAAGCTTCCTATATAAGGAAAGAGAACTAACATAATCCGTAATCTACATCCAGTAGCATCTTTAAGTAAGAGCATTCAGAGATAATTCCAATGTAACAAAATTTGGTTGCACTTAAAAAATGAAATATATTAAATGATGATGACTAAATGGCGAGACCAAATGATGACAGCACACCAATTACCATACCCAGAAAAACTTTATGAGCACTAGCAACCTGTGTGGGAATCTAGGGAGCTTGGTTGCATGGATGTGGACTTTTGTGATAAAAAAACATGTCGATACTTCATTAGCAAGCATAACAGTATAGCATGTTATGTTGGGGTTAGCGTTGGATCCTCTATTTTGGTAGCATAAGTTAGTCAATGGTGTACCACAATCGTATATTTTAACCCAAGTAATATTATTTTCATATTAGCCTAATCAACTGTGCAACTCTACAAATTAGACTTTTCTTTATGTATAGTCACCTAGATCTTATGCAAAATTTATTTTTAAAAAGAAAGCAGAATTTATACTCAACATAAATTAACAGGTTGTATAAACTAAAACTGGTCATTCAGATTTTCTTGATTTTTTAGACACACCCTTGTGAAGTTTTGTTCTTTTTCTAGGAGCTAATTTGCAGGATTCCATATAGATTCACTTTGTGGATAGATAGCCTCTCACTCATGATTATCAGTTGTGGAGTTGATCTTGAAGGGACAGGAAAGGAGAAAATGGTAGATAATCATTTAGACTATTTACTGAAACTTGTATATGTCAGTTAAGCTTGTTTAATCCCTAAAAATATCCTTAGGTATGTGGAACTGCATCCCCACAGCTTATCATTTGTTTTCTTAGAGATTGGGGAAAAATATATGTCCAGATAGATGTATAAATGAAAGAAAAAAAGTATTATCAGATTAAATTAAGCAAACAAGCATTGTGAACTGCAATATATAATATTTATCTTACTTATTCTGGCAAGTGTTATGAGTTCACAATTTGTATGGGTTGAATTCCATGTTTTTACACGTAATGTGTTGGTGTTATTAGTGTGTGAACACGCAGTCCTATTTCCTGACGTAGTGAATGGTATAAATGGGTTTTACATTACCTTACCAAATACTTATCAAAGGATTCACATCTTGCTCTGCTTGTGGAAAAGTTTTACATCGCCTGTGTGTGTTAGGTAGTTCTTGTTAATTTAGAGTGCACATGTGTATCTGTCCTTTGGATCTTGTTTACATCTTTAGGTTTCACAGAGAAGCAGGGACATTGTGAAGGGATTACTAAAGAGGACAGAATTCATACAGGTTTCCAGGAGTAGCAATTACGTTACGGATCCATGAGTGGGAGAACAGATGATTTGGTGCAGACTAACAACAGGTTTCTACTTACTGGAGCCATATATATTCTACACTACATACATGAACACAAACCTCACTGGATCTTAATCACATATACTTGTTAATTATACCAACAGGGAAAAGATATGTATATATAGGCCCTTGGGATTGCAGTTTCAGATATGTTGTTTACTATGAATTGATTATTCTCTATGCAAACAGACAAATATGTAAATTGTTCTACCATTTCTCTTATTTTTCCCAGTCTAGTTCCCTCTTCTTCTTTTTTTTTTTTTTTGAGTAAAATGTGAGCATTATATTAAGATAATAAACTTATACAACATAAAACATACAAACAACAACAAACTACTGAGCACAGGAGAAAGATTACAAGAACACTTTTTCCAAAATGTGTGAGCAATTACTATAAAAATAATCTAAGCGCCTACACTTACGCAAATGTCAATCTTCAGTCCATCTAGTGTTCTTATGTTCCGTGCCTACTCTTGGACTCAGAATTGTTTCTTTACCTGTGCTTCCACTCTCTTTGCGAGTTTTCTGAACATACCTTGTAGTTTTGGCTCCATAATGATGCTTGAAATTTGTGCTTTTACCCGAATGATGAAAGTACTGGACACTCTTCTTAGTTGTCATGCTAGATTGAGGTTGAGTTACAGCTGGATCAAAGACTGGGTTGCTCAGACTAGGTTGTTCAGAATAGGAGTTAAGACTGCTAATAGTCGTAAAAAATGTGTCACCTTGTTCATTCCTCCTAAGAGGAGGAATCATTAAGCTTTGGTCGAGACTAGATGCAGGTCAACTAGGAGAAGAACAAGCCAAAAGACAATTTAAAGTATACTTTTTGGGTTGGTTACTCCCGATAGCATTCGAGATATACCTCGCCGATAATAAATTAGAGTTGCTGCAGAGACAATAGCAGGTTCTTTGTATTTCAGGCAATTCGACTTAACGTGATTGCGACCTCCACAGGAAGAACATTGCACTGGGCTGAGAATGATTGTCCGATATTTATGTTTACGACAAAATCCAAACGATCAGTTGATTGGAGTTTAGAGATGCTCGGAGGTTCTGAGAATTTTGACAAAGGTTTCTCGCTAAGAAACTTAATCTCGTTTCTGAGCTCATCAATGCTAATGCACTGGGCTTGAACCGATTTTTCGAGCTCCACAATATAAGTCTCCACAAAGGATTTACTTAACTTAATTTCTACTAATTAAGTCTTCAAACTCAAGCTCATATGTGTAACCACATTCAATTCTTTCTTAACATTGACATTTTGTATTCTTGATTTTTCTTTCTCCTTAGAGATTTGATTAAACTCGTTTGTGAGTTCTTTAAAAAGCATAAGTTGCATGAAAATAGATTCATGTTCCTCTAGAAGAACTGAATCAGCGGAATTTTGAAATTTGTCTTAAATCTCTTTTGAGATAAGTTTTAAAATTTACATTGACAATTCTATCCTAAATCAGAGAAATTAACACCCAAACACAACAATCAAACAAAAAATGAATCACATGAGCTTCGCCGACAATAGTCGTTGCTATGAGTAAGAACACGATTAAGATTTCTTCCAGCTGAGATCTACGATCCTTCGCCGACTGCAATAGCACACTCTAGCTTGCAGAAGACCAAAGAACCACGAATTAAATAGTTGATTTTTTTTTTGTAATTAACACTGTACTCGCAGATCCACCATGAACGGTGGGTGACACAAGTGCTTATTCAACCAATCCAATAAACCAGCAACTAGGGGTGTTCAAACCAAACTGTAATCCGTTCAGACCGCCTAAACCGTCCGCTCCAAATCGGCACGCTAACGGACGGTGCGGATTGAATCTGCTACACTAATCAAACGGTTGGCAGATTGGGTATGGGCCATTCGCGGGTTATCCGCCCGCCCGCTCCATTTATTATATATATATATATATATTATATTTTATTTTGAGTAACCCACTAACCCTAAGTCCCTAACCTTAATCCTCTCACTTTCTCTTGGTTTCTCTCTCCCAAAACGGTGCAGACCCTTCGATTTCCACAATCTTTTGATTCTTCTTCTCTCCAAATCTTCAATCACACTTCATTATCTTCACATTCATTCATCTTCTCATCTCTTCATCTTCTTCGCATGCTTTCAAAATCATAAATCTCTTCTCATTTTCTTCAATATTATGCCTATTTAATCTCATCCCTTCCATCTTTTCTCAATCGCAATTTTCGTTTCCAATTTATTCACACTACAATCACTCTCTTCACTTCTCTTGATGTCTCGACACAACCCAAGCTCTTGCATGTCTCAAATCAAAGACACAGAAGGTATTGCTCATCTTTTTCTCTTGTTTTTCATTTTTTTTTTGGGTTAGATCTGAAATAACTGATATATATATATATATGTGTGTGTGTGTTAGATACTTAGATCTATGAGTCTTTTATTCATTTTATGTAATATATCGAATCTTTGGTTCTAAAGTTTAGATAATCAAGTTTCGCATGTCTGATCAATCTTATGATTTTTATCGAGTTTTTGGTTCTATTTTTTTGTTTTTCAATAGTTGCATGATAGATTTGTAATTAGTTTTTGTTTAAGGTATTTTCTCGAATTTTTTGTTCTAAAATCTTGATTCTCAAGTTTGTTATTGATCTCTTTTGTTGCTATTAGGTACTTTTCTCGAATAAATACTTCTAATTTTTTTATTATTAATTATTGTATGTTTGATTTGTGACTGTATTGCTGATGTTTGATTTTTTTTAGTGTTGCAAGTTCATTTTTTTCATTGTTTATGTTTTGATTTTTAGTGCTGCAATTACTTCTAAATTTTTGTTTCCAGATCAATTTTTATATCTTATTGTTGCGCATATCAGTCTACTATTGTTTCAATTGTGAAGGACTCTTATGAAATAGGAAAAATAATGAAGATGTTGACGAAAATATATTTGGACGTTTACATATAATTTGTATAATATTATTTTGTAGACTTTCTTTGTAAATTTTTTATAATAATTGTGTGTAATAAGTTGTGTAATAGATTATGTAAATTTGTTGAATACTATTGTGTTTAAGTTATGTTTTTTTTAAACTGTTAATGGGCCCAAGCAGTGTAAATGGACCAAGCCCACTGTTTGGGCGGGTAGCAGTTGATCCGCCAGACCGCCTGTCATCTGCCAAATAAATCCCCATTGATATATTACTGGTGGTGGATGGCTGCCGGATTCGATTTGAACCAATCCGCTTTAGGCGCGCGGACCTGAAAAATCCTTAATGGGGGTGGGGATCCGCCCGTGAACACCCCTACCAGCAACCCTCTAGTTAAGACAGGAGAAGGAACAAAAAAAACTATGAAGATGAAGATAACACAAGCTATTTAGTAGAAACTCAAGTAACAAGTTTCACTAGAATAATAGTAGCCCTAATTGTGGCTGGCAGTGGATACTGGAAAGTGCTAGCAAAGAGAGAAATTGCCTTGCCTTTTAAATTCTTTATCAATCTAGTTTACTTAAAACCTCTAAGTTTTGGCTCTTCTTTAATTCATCTGCCATCACATATAACTTACAAACTGAAATGGTACATAAACTACTCTTTTGGCCCTTGTAACAATCCTATGAAAGCAACTTGGTTTGAATAGAACTATAAATGGATCCATATAATCAATCCTATCTATCATAAGATATTTTCTAAAGTTGAACAATTTTTTACTGTCTTAATTGATTTGATGAGTTCTATCGCCTGATATGTAAAGAATTTTATTACTACTTTCTGTACGGATATAAAAACAATAAGTAGATTGTCATTGCACAAGAGGACCACGTTAAACCACATTTACATGTCCCTATGATACATTTGTCTTTACAGGGATATTATTTGGTACGTGCGATGCACAAATAAGAGAAAAAATGATACATATATTGTTCTTTTTATTTTCTTTTATTTCATAAAGAATGTAAGTCCTAATTAGGGATGAAATAAAGATCCAAAAATGGAGATGAATTTTTTTTAGAGGCCCTATTGATATGGCAAAAAAAGGTGAAGATGGAACATTGGCGACATAAAGTGTCTTTATTCAGGGTCTTCTGATTACTGATAACGTATGTGTGGCAAATGTGTTGATACAATGGGTGGAATGTATGCATGGGGGGAAGGATGGGTAGGTGTGTATGAATGTAGATATGGCTAAAGCCTATGATAGGGTGGAGTGGGAGTACCTGCAGGCGATGATGTTGCAGTTGGGTTTTTGTGAGAAAAGGGTGAACTAGGTGATGTTCTATGTGACCATTGTTAGATGTCGTATTGACTTTAATGGGAGATGAGGGAGGATATCACTTTATTATATGTGTTGAGGATTTATTGCGTATGTTGAACCATATGGAGATGAGGGAGGATATCACGGGGTGTAAAATTGAGAGGTACTGCCTGAGGGTGTCGCATTTATTCTTTGCAGATGACTCCATTATTTTTTGCAAAACCACGATTGACGAGGTTTGGGTTTTGAGATCGGTGTTTGCTAATTATGAGGCTACTTCGAGTCAGTTGATTAATTTCTCAAAATCTGCAGCGATGTTTATCCCCTCGACAGTATAAGAAATTCGGGAAGCTATTTGTAACGAATTGGGAATAGAGGAGGTGATTGGATTTCAAAAGTATCTAGAGGTGCCTGTTGGGATAGGCCGAAACAAAACTGAGATTTTTAGTATTCTGCTGGATGCGGCACAGACTAAGCTCAGTGGGTGGAGTAAGAAGTTGCTTTCGAGTGCAGGTAAGGAGGTGCTATTAAAATTGGTGGCGTAGGCTTTACCGACTTACCTTATGAGAGTGTACCTAGTACCAAAGACCACTACGGATGCATTGGAAAAGTTGTGGAACGCTTATTGGTGGAGGTCGGGGGGAGGGTCCATATCTGTAAACTGGATGACGTGGAATAGATTGTGTAAAAGCGCGGGTGGGCTCAAGTTCAGGAGTGTGAGAGAGTCTAATCTGGCACTGCTTAGTAAGAGAGGGTGGAGGTTGATTACGAGTCCAGATTGCTTATTTTCTCGTTATTTTAAGAGTAAGTACTTCCCGGATTGCTTGTTCTTGAAGGCGGGATTGGGGACGACTCCGAGTTACACATGGAGGGCGATAATGGCAGGTCAAGAGGTGTTTCATCAAGGGACCCAATGGAGGGTTGGGAATGTAGAGAGGGAAAGGCGTTTTTGGATAATAGGCTTGAGAATGGATGAGGGGTGGGGTATCCACCACGGTTCGGGTGGGAAAATGCTCGAGTGTTGGATATTTTGGTACCGGGTCGTGGGTGTTGGAATGAAGCAAAGACGGCAGTTGTATTCCCGGTGGAGGTATAATGAAAAATTATATACACTCCAATCTCGGTGGGTAATTATGGGGATGCGACAGTTTGGAGTGGGGAAAGGTCGGGAAAGTACTCGTTGTGGAGTGTGAACAAGCTTTTGAAGCCGGAGGAGGTGGGAGAAGTGGAGAAGAGGATGTGAAAGGGGTTGTGGAATGCGGAAGTACAACCGAAGGTATAAAAAATTGGTGGAAGGCGCTCACAGGTGCATTGCCGGTTACCGCTCGACTTCGGGAAAAGGGGTCGGAGCTTTCGGATTTATGTCGGGTATGTTGTGATGATTCTGAATCTATCATGAAATTTTTTCTTGTCCGAAAGCAGGTGATGTGTGGAGTCGAAGGGGTATTTCGAGTAGTTTAGTGGGGATGATTTCAGTTTGGGAATGGTTTGAGTGGACGCTTACTAATTTGTCAAAAACCTCTTTGTGTGAGGTGTTATACTGCAGGTGGGCACTTTGGAGGCGTAGGAACATGATTGTTTGGCAGGGGACCCGATTAGAGTGTGAGAAGGTAGAACGTATGGCCAAAGAGACACGGGAGGGGTGGAGGGTGGTGCAAGAGACGGAGATAGTGTCGGGGGTGGGAGGCCTGGCACGATCCGGGGGATCCGGGGGGCATCGTATAGGTTCGAGATGCTAATTGGAGGAAACCGGACACGGGAGTGATAAAAGTGTAGCACGAATGCGGCGATTTTTTGTAGTATTGATGAGATAGGTGTTGGCTAGGTAGCCCGGAACTGTATAGGTGAGTGGGAGGGGGGAGGTTGATGGAGGTGGAATGGGATCTGGAAAGAGGTGACGATGTTTGAGGCCCTTGCAATACGAGAGTGTCTCATTTGGCTTAGGTAGGAGGGGTGGCAAAAAATTGTAGTGGAAAGTGACTCGCTTATTGTTGTTACAGATTTGAAAGCGGGACGTAAGCTTTGAAGCTCGTATAGTTTTGATTCTACAAGACATTTATGATGTTATGTCTAGTTTTTTGTGTATCGAATTTTTTTTTGTATTAAAAGATTAGCTAATTGAGTGGCCCATAATATTGCGAGGGATACATTATGTAAGGGGGGCGGGGTTGTTGGAGGAAATCGCAATGTCCTGCATCCCTACATGCTATTTTGAGCTCTAAAGTTAATTGGATTTAAGTTTATCTTTGTGATAAAAAAAAAAAGGGGCATAATAATAGGGTAATGAAAAAGATATTTGAGCTAAGGAAACAAGTCTTGTTTTTTTCTCTCATTAGAAGCTTTTTCCTGCTAATGTCATTTTGAGATGGACAAAACCGTCTATTGTTGAAACTATTTTTTCTATAGTGCTGCAAAGTTAAAAAAACATAATCATAAATAAATAAATAGAAAGACAAATGAACATTTCGAAATGTTTTCCCCTCAAATAAAAAAAAACAATTCGAGATGTTTTTTCTTACTAATGTCAAATCGAGATGGACAAAACCGTATATTGTTGAAAACTATTTTATTTTTATGATACAACAAAGAAGAGATTGAAGCCATATTGTGGCCACTATTCAATTAACAACATAAAGAGTTGATCAATATTTTTATGTGGAGGAATCGTAAACCCCTAGAAGGAGGCGTTGCGAGAAATGGCATAGATGAATCAAAATAAGACAATATCTTGGTATGAGATGTACTGCCCTGGTGAAGTTGTAAAGTTGAAAAACTTTTGAAATCGTAAACCCCTAGAATGTGCTCCCTCGAAATGGCATAGATGAATCAAAATAAGGCAATATCTTGGTATGAGATGTACTGCCCTGATAAAGTTGTAAAGTTGAAAAACTTTTGAAGCGTATGTCTCAACATGATTAAGAATGATGCGACAATGAATGAAAGTACTCATTGACACGTCGATAATATACCGGTCACTTGGGCACATTGACAGGAAATCAAAAGAATGGCATGGTTATATGAGATCATTTTATTTTTCTAATTTCTATAGCCTTTGAGATTTGGAAGGCAAGGAATAAATTTGTATTCGGTAAGGAGGTAAGGAATAGATTTGTATTCGGTAAGGTAAAGTTTGGATGGATTCATATTATAGAAGCAATAGTTTGCGTTGCTCAATATGTTCTACAAACAGCCAAAGTAAAGTTGAAAGAAGGTAAACACAAATTTAAATGAGATTGTGCCAAAGTAAAGTTGAAAGAAGGTAGACACAAATTTAAATGAGATTGTTCTGGATAATCATGAGTATGTGTTTTGTTATGACGAGATCTTTAGACACGACAAGCTAGAAATATATGAGAATTTTATTCAGGTATGAGAATCTTTTTTTTTTTTTGTCAGCTGAGCTACACAATATGGGGTAGCTCTCCCCTATAAACCTAAAATTCCACCTCATATCTTTGGTAAGAAGACTCGAACTTGAGACCTTAAAGGAAATTCAAAACACTTAAACTGTTTGACCCAACATGTCTTGATTCGGTAGCGAATCTTAATGACTCGCTTAGGCTCATATGTTGTTTGTTGCATTCAATTCTTATCATGCAGATTTACTTGGAATTCATTCATTCTTCACGTTTGCAAAGATTAAGTACATAATCTTACCTTCATGTATGAACCAATAAAGTTTTCTTTGTCAAATGGTGTAGATGTTGGGGCCGACATTTACCCTAAAACAAAACTTGGAAGAGGATTTGAACTCGGAAACGAACGCATTTTCTAATATGTTACGACGAATAGTGTATAATGTTGTGAGATCGGCATTTCCTCTAGAACAAACCATGGAAGAGGATTGTACTCGGTGACATTCAAAAAGTGTTGAAGACGGGCTATGATACACTCCTCCGACTATTACATCATGTGTAACATCCGGATCACAAAATGGTTGACAACTTTTAAAAGATGAAGTTAATGAAAAGATTTGGTTTACCAGTTATGAAAAATGATTGTTGCCCATAGAAGAGCGAATTAACGTCATGCAAGATTTATAATCATACTCGACACTAATGACATTCAAGTCAAAACTGAAGTGTTGAAGACGGGTTAAGATACACTCCAACTATTACATCAAGTGTAACATCCGGATCACAAAATGGTCGACAACTTTTACAAGATGAAGAAGTAAATGAAAATATTTGGTTTACAGGTTATGAAAATTGATTGTTGCCCACAGAAGAGAGAATTAACGTCATGCAAGATTTATAATCAGACTCGACACTACAACAAACGATCAGACCATGAGCCAAACACACATCAAGATAAATGAATTCTAATCCACCAACTCAAGCGCCATTACATCTCTACCAAAGCAGAGAGATACAATCTGGCAGAGAGAAATTTTTCTTTGAGATTTTGGTTCGATTCTCCTCTGCAAACATATCTCGGAACCAGCATCACTTAGAGCTAGGAACAATTTTACAGTCGAACAATTTTAAGCAACTCTACATATAGAACTACAATTTCCTCTGCTATGACTTCCACTTCTCTGAGCTAAAGGATTGTAATAAGAGGAGCGAGCCTCAGGCATACTGACAATTTTTTGTCAAAACATGAGTACTTAATTTCCTTAAACAAAATTACAAATTAAGCCAACACAAAACATAACAAATATACATGTTACACACCAAATTCTACTCAAATTCACAAAATCAAACATCCAAATTTAAAATAAACTATAAAGGGATCACAAAAAAGACTCATTATTGTTAACAGCTTTAGCAATACGAAGAAGTGTGACACAACTCACGGTGGGGGAGGAAGTTTGATGCAACTAGATCACTCGATATGGTATTGTCATGCTAAACATAACTTTGACACATCGAGGGCGGTGCTACAATGGATGAAGATGCACAATGAGGAAGGCGTTGGGCTCGCAGCTTCGACACATCAAGCGCTTGGTCTTGTGCTGGTTAGATTGCTGGAGATGAAAAGAAGAGAAGAGTAAGAGGAAAATGGTGAGAGAAGGGAGGTTTAGGCATTAGTTTAAGACTAAAATATGATTATTTTTTTAATCTAAAAATTAAATGGGTCACATACACCCTTACATGATGACAGAATGTAAAGTTTGTTGACAGACGGGAGTAATCGTCTCAAATAGACTGTAATAGGCAATTATTCATAGCTATTAACCAGTTAATACCATCAAGTGTTGAGCATATCAATAATTTTTGCAAGCTCGTGATATTATGTTTTTATGATGTAAATCACTGTAAAATGAATAGCTGATTATTCATCATACTCAGTGGTTGCAAATTGCAATCCAGCCTATCATAACCCAATTCAGAATATTAAACACAAGTACCCCTCCGTCCCAAAATAAGTGTCCTTTTTATTTTGAGAAAAATCAAGAAGTTAGTGTTGTATATTTACTCTTTCATCCATATGGACATGTGTTCAAATAAATTCAAGATATACTACCAAACTTATTAAACGGACATTATTGATAATTCATGCATAACTAACTAACTTCCTAATAAAGGAGACAAACACTAATTTTGGGATGGATGGTGTATAATATAGCGTGGAGATGAGTACCACAAAAGAAGAAAAAAAAATCTGATGGATGCATTGTACTCAGTATTATCATCTCATTTTGCTTCTGTGAAATCAAATAATGCAAGCAAGGATCCTCAAATTCATAAAGGACATTTTTATCAACTCAAGATGACCCAATATAAAATTTGTCACCTAATAAATAAAATCTTGTTATCGGTGCAAAGCCATATAAAGCACCAACCAATTCTAGAGACTGTTTCTGTTTATGGAAATGTCTTAGTGATTTTGCTTTCCAAATTTAATAGGGAAATCTGATCAAATATGCATAGTGTAATACAAATTGAAAAGGACATAAAAAAGATAGATCCACCTTACCTACATATATTTATATATGGGTAAACAATGAATTTGCCTGTCTCATTCAGAATCAGTTTGTGTCCTCCCCAATCCTCCCATGGCCCTCAATCCTCTGGGTTTCTGCATCAAAATCAAATCGAATAACGGAAACATGAAATGGGCCGGCTAAACAAGTGTTAAACTCTAAAGTTTCTCAAATACCTTCTTGGAGGTGTTGTTTTCCCTAATTTGATACCTTTCCCGGCACAAATCCGATAGCCATGCCCCTGGACTCACCAACTAGAAATGCAATGCAATTCAAACAAAATGAGAAATTTTTCAAAAACATGAATCAAATACACTGAAATTGAATTGATACTAAAGAAACACTGACAAGTAAAGTAGTTTGGATCAACTTGGCTCTCTTCTTAGGCCTCAGAGGAAGCTTACACCCTTTCATAGCCATAAAATCCTCTTCTTTTTCTTTGCTAGACAATGTTGTAAACAATTTGGGCCAAACTGATTTATCTTCCTCACAATCCAACAGTACCTTCACCTTCTCATCGAATCCCAGCGAACCCCTCGTCGTATAGTACCGTTCTTCCTTCTCCCAATTCCTGCCACCAAATCAACATTTTCTCAGAAACCAAACAAAACAAAACAAAATCGAAAACAAGGGTTTTGATTGTTGGGCTTACTTGTTGGGAGAAGATTTACGGTTGCGCTCCTTGTTCATACATCGAAGCCTCTTCCTGTTACCCCACTTCAACCCAAAATCCTTGGATTCCTTCTCCATTGACTCACTCTCACTCTCACTCTATAAATTTCTTCAATGTCTTCACCAATACCTTCATCTGTGTTCTTTTTGTTAAATTGGATTGGATTACGTTCCGTTCCGTTTCGTTTCTTTTCTTGCTCTTCGATTATTTATTTATTTATTTTAGGGGTAAATACAATAAGCACCCCTGAACTATCGAGTGAAAACAGTTAGCACTCCTAAATT
>JAYMTK010001816.1:0-15341 GCA_036897405.1 Pelargonium myrrhifolium | reverse complement strand
TCGAGATTGGCATAGGGTCTGTTGGGGTGGTGCTCGAGTCGGGTGGGATGGACTGATGGAACCCCGGCTGGTCGAGGCTATGACGATCAGGGAAGCCCTAAGCTGGATTATCTTCCAAGGATGGGGGAATGTGGTGGCCGAGTCGAATGCGAAGGAAGTGATCTCTGCAATTAAATCTGAAGGGGAGGACTCCAGTGCCTTCGGATTGGTTATTAAAGACATACGTCTAATGTCATTTCAGTTTTTAGTTATTGATTTTGTTTATGCTAGCCGGTATGTGAACCAGGTGGCCCATAGTTTAGCTAGGTCAGCTGTGTTAGTTTCAGGTTTGGTAGGGTGGTTTGGGAATGATTGTCCTGCACCCATTTCTCATTTGTTACGCCTTGATTCTGATTAATGGAACTCTTTGCTTGTTCAAAAAATATATATATATAAACTTTATTATTTATGGATACCGGATATTCGGTGGATTTTACCAAATATATTTGTATTTAGAGATACGAGTAATCTTGTTCAAAACATGAATCCAATATTCGTTCGAATGGTATCCAAAATTTTAGATCGGATAACCTGATAACGGGTTATTTGCGCACACGTGACACTTTCTCAATTTGTTTATTCTCTCTTGTTTAGTTTTTGGGCTCCGTGGGCCACTCCAAACAACTTTTACTAAGCCCAAAAGAGAACACCTCAAAAGCCCAAGCCAAAAAACAAACAAAGCAAACCCAAGAGTCTAAAAACCAGCCAACCCAGCAGAAACGGTCACTGGTTTCACTGGTTCAATTGAGCATGTTCTGTTATCAAAAAACTCTGCTAAACCCTAAACCTTAGCAGAAGACGAAAACCGACCAAGTGCCATTCCTCCCGCCGCCGCCGCCGCCGTCTCCGCTCCGTCACCGCTGTCATAATATATTTGTGTACATCTCTCTAATTTGGGATTGGATTCAATTCGATCTTCCAGCAGGACTTCGTGGAGTGTTTTTTTCCCCTCCTAATTTGAGCTGAACTACTATGGCTGATTCTGGTAACCAGGATCGGTCACATAAAGCTCACAGAACTAGTAAGTCTGGCGCCTCTGCCAAGAAGAAAGGAAAACCCAATAAGAAGCAGGATGGTGGAGACAATTCGGAGGCCCGAAAGCAAAACCCCAAGGTTTGCTATCTGTTTGATTGTTTTGTTGAAGTATATAGAGCTGTGGAATCCAGATTCTCAATGTTAATGTTTGTGTGTTAGGCATTTGCATTTAATTCCAACACAAAAGCAAAGCGTCTGCAATCTCGTTCTGTCGAGAAAGAACAGCGCAAGCTCCGTGTTCCAACCATTGACCGGACCTATGGAGAACCAGCCCCTTATGTTGTTGTGGTCCACGGACCTCCCCAGGTATTTTAAAATTCATTTAGAGTAGTGACTATTTGTGGGTCGATAACTTGGTGTCACAATTGTTTTGGTTTCTATCATGTTGGTTTTAGGTTGGGAAGTCTCTGCTGATAAAATCACTCATAAAGCATTACACAAGGCATAATTTACCAGAAGTTAGAGGCCCAATTACTATTGTATCAGGTTTGTTGTTTTACCTCAATGCTTTTTGCTTAAGTAGATCCTATGTTGCGTAGACACGGGAAACACACGGCACAAACACGCCGACAAAATTTCAATAAAATCATAGACATGGGTACACTAAGAGTAATAAATGATAATTTATATTTGCTGTATTAGTGCATATAATTTACATCAAGTTATGCTTGTCAATGTGTTTTAGAGTCTCGAATACGTTCAATCAATTCGTTTTTCAGAAAAAAAATACGGGATACGTAAGGTGTCTGACATGTGTCCGAAGAGTTTTATCGGGTCTGATGAGAAAATGACTGGGTTCACTCAGTATAGAGTAGATCAATATTCAATTAGTACTATTAAAAATTTGAGGTGTATTAAGCAATTATTCTCAAGATCATAGCTTCCTTCTCTTATTAGCACACTGTTCATATTTTCTTGCCTTCACATGAATACACCATGTACACTCTACAGTGGTTGTCGTTAAAGTCCTCACTTAGATTTTTGGATATATAGATCATATACATGCGTGTAGGGGCAGGATCAAGTGACTCAAGGTGCAAACTGCTTATTACATGTTAAATAAAATTCAATATCATTCTATTTTTCCATACCACCTGCTAATTAGGTTTGCAAACCTATGGGTGAAAACTATCTATCCATATAGTATCCTAGGAGTTTTAAATTATTTTATTGGCAAAACTTCAGACCAATTTATTTGTATGAAGTGCTGCTTTGTTTTAAACACACCCTCATTTATTATATGATCACATCAAAGTAACACAAGTTCTATATGTGTATCAATAAGCCTATAATATAAGTGACTTCATGTAGATGCTTTATTGGACCCTGTTATGGTCTTATATAATATATCAAACATTAATTTATAGTTGTGATTGTGAATATTTCTTTGGAGCTTAGTGTACTGATTTCTTAATTGTGTTACTGGATATGCTAGGTAAGCAAAGGCGGTTACAGTTTGTGGAATGCCCAAATGATATTAACGGCATGATCGATGCTGCAAAGTTTGCTGATTTAGCTTTGCTTCTCATAGATGGAAGTTATGGTTTTGAAATGGTGAGATATTATTGTTCATAACATTTTTTTTTTACATGAAACTTTGGAGGGAATAATAGAATCTGTGCTTTAGTTGGAAGCTGGTGATGAATTCAACCTTTGCAGTTTTGTCTATTAATTTTTTTTGTACATTTCTAGATGTATAGTTTTACCTATCTGTTTCCAGACTCTAAAATATTTAAGCCACCCTTTTTATCCGGGTGTTTGTTTTTTGTTACTGAGACTGTTTCCCTATTTTGTTAGTAATAAGTACTGCTTTTCAGTTTCTGATGGATTCACCGATTTTTACGTTTAGTGGTTTTGTCTTCCATTTTTCCCCGAAGGGTTGTTAGGTCATATGTTCTGATTTTTATACCTGCATATTTGTGTTTTGACAGGAAACTTTTGAATTTCTTAATATATTGCAAGTTCATGGGTTCCCAAAGGTTATGGGTGTTCTTACACATCTTGATAAGTTCAGTGATGTAAAGAAACTGAAAAAAACAAAGCAGCGTCTCAAGCATCGTTTCTGGACTGAAATATATGATGGAGCAAAATTATTCTATTTATCCGGTCTTATACATGGAAAGTAAGTACATTCTCATGGATGTGATATATAAAAACTAGAGACATCTCTACGAGGTCATACTTGATTTATTTATTTTACATTGAACAGGTATGCTAAGCGTGAAATTCACAACCTTGCACGATTTATTTCCGTTATGAAATTTCATCCATTGTCTTGGAGAGCTGCTCATCCTTATATTTTAGTAGATCGTTTTGAAGATGTAACTCCTCCCGAGAAAGTGCGTATGGATAGCAAGTGTGATAGAAACGTCACACTTTATGGTTATCTACGAGGTTGCAATATGAAAAAAGGAACTAAGGTATGCATTTTCAGTTATTGCATGACTACTTTCCGATATGTATTGTATGAAACTAGATTTTCAAGAGTAGTTTAGGAGTGATGATCTTAATCATTTTGAACTTGGTAAACGATTGTCCTTCTAGAGTTATATTTATTGGTCTACACAATGTGAAGTGACTAGTAGTCAACTAAATTACACATGACACAGAATATTGTCTACTTTTCATGTTCATATTTATAATGAATGCGTTTAAGGATTCTTATCTAAGTGAGAAAAAACTTTTATATTCAGAAAAGTTTCTGGTGCATTGAAGATTTTGGCTTGGCTCATGGGAAGATAAATAGTTTTGCTGCTGGTTCTTACATGTAAAATACGGTTAATGACTTAATATATTATATTGTTTTGCAATTCATCACACCACAATAAACTAGTTTTGGCTTCTGACATTAATCTCTTCTGCATTGAGGCTGGCTTTTTGCTTGGACCAGATTTAAGCATTTCCCTTATTTTAAATGTTTGAAACATATCCTTAGTTGTATTTGTGAGGATCATACATTTGTTACTATAATCATAATGTTGAGATCTAATGCTGTTTGTAAATCAGGTGCATATTGCTGGTGTTGGTGATTACAGTTTAGCCAGTATTACAGGATTACCTGATCCATGTCCTTTACCGTCAGCTGCAAAAAAGAAGGGACTACGTGATAAGGAGAAACTATTTTATGCACCCATGTCTGGCCTTGGGGATCTCTTATATGACAAGGATGCTGTCTACATAAACATAAACGACCACTTGGTTCAATTTTCTAAACCTGATGATGAACATGGGGGAGGGACTCAGAAAGGTTCATTTCAGTTCGTTACTTTACAGATTCTCTTTGTTTGACTGTTCAGTAGAATGCTACTTTCAAACCTGTCTCTTGTTCATTGGGATGTCACCTTTGATTTTCATTTATATCTTTTACAATAATGGTGAATTATGCGCACAAGACTCGTAGGAAATCACTCATCTCTTCTTCCTCCATCCTTTAGCTCTCTCTAAAAAAATTATTTTTCTGTTTGAATAGGGAAGGACCAAGATGTAGGCGAGGTTTTGGTGAAATCACTTCAAAATATGAAATATTCGGTTGATGAGAAGTTAAATAACAGCTTCATTAACCTTTTCGGTCATCAGCGTAATGCATCATCAAAAGCTCTAGGTGATGCAAACGATACTCACGAAGATGCACCGTCGGGTGAAGACGGTGATGAGGATCTGGATGGTTCAGAATCATCATCAGATGATGATGTTGATGAACATGAAATGATAAAAAGTTCAGGTGACACTTCAGAGCAGCAACATCTTGATGATGATAGATTGAAGGAACATATTGAATTACATAATGGAAGGATGAGACGAAAAGCTATCTTTGGAAATAAAAATGAGAATGATGTTCTTGAGGTAATTTATGCTAATTAACATTGTGTTTATGGACTTAGTTTGTTACCGGACAATAATTTGTTATCTTCTTTTTTTCTTCTTCTTCAAAGAGTTGTTTAATCTAGCATGTTACTAGTAACTACTGGTTGCCAGAATATTTTTAAAACTTTTATATTCATAGTTTAATAGGTCTAGCACTTCTTCTTGGTGCTTTGCCCTATTTTCATATAATAAGTATTTTAACTGTATATATACCTATATTGGGAAAAGTTCTGAAATTCTGTTTGCTAAGTTTAGCTGTGCTTACGTTTTAGAATATTCATTTTTCTCCACAATTTATACATATCAGGATTCAAATGGAGATGATGAAGAGGAAGATGAAGATGGAGACGAAGAGGATGATGAAGATGGAGACGAAGAGGATGATGCTGATAGTCAGGCATCGTACGATACCGACAATTCAGGAGAAGATGAAGATGGTGATAAAAGTGACGGTAGAATCTTCTTGCTTAAACTGAACAAGTTGTATTTTCAATCATTTTGTAGAATTTACGCCACCTCTTGTTGCTTATTTACTTACTTATGCAGTCTTCTAAAGATTTCCTTTTGTTTCTTGCTCTTTTGAATTGTTTGGGATTATAGAGGATGATATGGGAAATGTTTCTAAGTGGAAAGAATCTTTGGTGGAGAGGACTATCTCAAGACGCAACATCAACCTCATGCAACTTGTATATGGGAGCTCTTCATCTTCCTCAGCATCCACTACTAATGCAGCACAGGCTAGTAGTGATGACGAGGAGAGTGATGGAGATGACTTCTTCAAGCCAAAAGGAGAAGGAAAAAAGGTTTGTCTTAGTACATACTGCACCATTGTTGTTGCTTGACTTACACTGTAAAGTGCCCTTGTTTCCTTTGTATGATGTATTTGCCTGAATAATCACGACTAACTTGATTTTGTGCTCGATGTTGTGCTTCATTTATTGTAGAAATTACGAGAGGGAACTGATTTTGAAAATGTCAATTCTGAGGACTGTTCTAAATTTTCAAATATCTCAAACATAAAAAACTGGAAAGAGGAAGAACTTATTGAAAGTATTCGTGATCGTTTTGTCACTGGGGATTGGTCAAAAGCTGCTCGCAGAAATCAACTCTCAGGAGCTAATGCTGAAGATGGTGAGACTAATGATGAAGATGATGACTCTGTCTATGGTGATTTTGAAGATTTAGAAACAGGAGAGAAGCATGAAGGCCATCATGCGGATGATAATCTGCACAAGGAAGACGAATCAGTAATTGAGGAGCGGAGGCTGAAAAAGCTTGCTCTTCGTGCAAAATTTGATGCTCAATATCCTTTATAATCATGATAATGTTGTTTAATTCATTATAGAGGGTCAGTTTATTTTATCATACATCCTTTGCTCACCAATAGGTGATGTAAAATCCTTTTTTGTGACCTTAACTGTGATCTACGTATGAAGGATCTGAATCTCAGGAAGAGGAGATTGATGAAGCAGATGGGACAAAGTTTCAACGTGGCCAACCAAATGAAATCGGATATGTTGACAAGGTAAACTTCTTTGTACTTGTAACTTTTTTATGGAAGTACTTTTGCTGGTATGATGTGATATATTGCAACTCTTTCTTGGATCTTGCAGTTAAGGGAAGAGATAGAACTTCGAAAACAAATGAATATCGCTGAGCTTAACGATCTTGATGAGGCTACTCGGTTAGAAGTAGAAGGATTCCGGACGGGGACTTATGTGAGATTGGAGGTTCATGATGTTCCCTTTGAGATGGTTGAACATTTTGACCCTCACCATCCTACTTTGGTTGGAGGAATTGGTCTCGGGGAGGAAAATGTTGGATACATGCAGGTTAGTCTCATTAATTCTTATTTAAATGTACTTCAATATTGACAGGTGCCATTTCTCATCTGTGTACCAGAGGCTGCTTGTGCTTGGTGTTTCTCATCATTTCATGCATATGGTTTTGTGAGAGTTCTTTAACTGACTTCTTCCTTTAGCTGTTTGGCTGTGAATAACTCGCCTTTTTACTCGGGAGTTCCCATGTTCTAAGTATCTTGTATAAAGTAATGAAGTCTTATGCAAGTTTAGACTACATTACCATTACATATTTATGATGAGTGTGATGCATCATCATTCTAGAATATTCAAAGAGATGATGCCAACTTGCCCATCTTTCCCTTTGTTATATGAGGGGAAAAAATTGTACAATATCAAAGATTTAGTGAGGCAAGCAAATTACACATGCTGATAACAAGTTCCTAATAGCTGTATTAAACAAAAAAAAAACCGTAAATTTTACTACTACCTCTGTTTCAAAATAAGCGTCGTTTTAGAGATTTTCACAAATATTAAGGAAAGATGTTAAATGACTTTCTTACCCTTAGATAAAGACATAAAACTCATCATTACTAGCACACTACTTGTGTAGTTATACCTAAAATTTTTGACACTTATTTTGAAACAAAAAATGGACTCTAAAATGACACATTTTGAAACGGAGGTAGTATTATGATATCAAAATGGGACTTGATATAACAACATCTTAACTAAAATAATAGTTCATATTCACGTGTTTTATTACCTTGAAATTGTTGTCGTTTTATCCAACCTCATATAATAATTTTTTTTATACATGCATCATGTATAGGCAAGGTTTAAACGACACCGATGGCACAAGAAAGTACTAAAGACTAGGGATCCCATAATTGTTTCTATTGGATGGAGGCGTTACCAAACTACACCTGTTTACGCCATTGAAGATTGCAATGGAAGGCATCGCATGCTCAAGTATACCCCTGAACACATGCATTGTCTTGCCATGTTCTGGGGCCCTCTTGCTCCTCCGAACACTGGAGTGGTTGCGGTTCAGAATTTATCAAATAATCAGGTATGATATCCTTCATTCGATAATGTTTCTTGAAATTGTTCACAGATGTTTGGAATTGTGTAAACAATTTTTTTATGCTCATATATTGAGAGCGTTCAACTTATAGCACATAAAGGATGTGCTTAAATGATGGGCGTACTGGACCATATACTATTCCAGTAGGAGATATGAAATGAGAGCAATTAAGCTAATTAGTAATCCTGTCACTGATTTTCTAAAAAAGTGAATAGAAATTACTAAGAGGCCGATACTTTAACTGGTTTTAGTTTGTGCTGGTCTAAGACTCTAGGCTAAACAAATCTTAAAGATTTGGTTGAAATTTGAGTTTTTGTTTGTGACTAGGAGTCCGCATATCACGACTTTCCATGTAGCGGAAATATGTGATCTTCCCAAATGCAAATGAATGAGAAGTTCGTATCAAGAGAATTGGATATCCATTAATTGGGTTTAGAAGCTCCCTGTTTTTTGCCTCTCTAGTCTGTTTTTTGTTTTTGAGCTTCTTTCTCTTGCCAGGCAAAATTTAGGATCACGGCAACTGCAGTTGTACTTGAGTTCAACCATGCGGCACGTATAGTTAAGAAAATCAAGCTGGTTGGGCATCCGTGCAAGATCTTCAAGAAAACAGCTCTTATCAAAGATATGTTTACTTCAGATCTTGAAGTAGCTCGCTTTGAAGGTGCGGCTATTAAAACTGTCAGTGGAATTCGGGGACAAGTGAAGAAGGTATTTTAATTTCTTTTAGAATCTTATATTTATTCTTATTTGGTCATTTTGGAGTAATCTGTCATATTTTTTCTTGGCTAACAAATTATATTGCATTGGCCGCTGTTTTATACTTAAAAAGGCACAGCCACACAATCCACAACCACAAGCAGAACTATTGTTTTCTAAGGAAAATATTCTTGTATACCATGCACATTAATATATGGAATTAATTTTATGGGCATAGATATTTAAAAATCAAAATATGCAGTGGGTTTGTCTTATGTAAGGGAAGACTGATTTGATTAATTTCTTATTGTTTTTAAATTTATCAGGCTGCAAAAGAAGAGATTGGTAATGAACCAAAAAGGAAGGGAGGACAGCCTAGAGAAGGAATTGCCAGATGCACCTTTGAAGATCGAATTCTCATGAGTGACATTGTCTTCTTGCGTGCTTGGACCCAAGTTGAAGTGCCAAGCTTTTATAACCCGTTGACAACAGCTTTGCAACCTCGTGAACGGACCTGGCAAGGGATGAAAACTGTTGCTGAGTTGAGGAGGGAACAGAATCTTCCGATTCCTGTGAACAAGGACTCGCTCTACAAGGTAATATCCTATGAGTCTGCTTTAGCTAAATTATTTTCCCTCTCTACCACTGCCCTCCGTGAACTGTAGTTTGGGTTTTTCTTTTTAATACCATAAATTGATAATAATGTGTTAATTGTTTTTCTATTTAACAGACAATTGAAAGAAAAAAGCGGAAGTTCAACCCATTGGTGATTCCCAAGTCGTTACAGGCTGCTCTACCATTTGCATCAAAGCCTAAGGACATGCGTAGCCGGAAACGGCCACTCCTTGAGACTAAAAGAGCTGTTGTCATGGAACCTCATGAGCGACAGGTTCATAAACTTGTTCAACACCTTCAACTGATTAGAAATGAAAAGGTACGCTACTCTATAATGAAATCCTTTGATACCCTAAGTTGTTCTTTGCTACAATTTTTCTAGTCATCAAGTTATATGTCATATAGACATTACCACCATTTCTGTCCAGGAGTTTTTTGTTATCCAATTATTCTATTTTTCTTAGTTTTGTAAATATTTTCTCTGTTTTACTTTTGAATTGTTGATTATAAAAGGGGTTAGTGATGGAACACTATTGTTAATCTAACCTGGTGGTAGCCATATCAGCCTGCTCAGTACTACACATGAGTGTTGGTGTTGCTATCATGTAGTCGTCATAACAGTATTTAAGATTGTGTGCAAGCTAGCTCCTCACCTTATACTTTGGTATCCTGTGATATATTATGAGTTTTGACTTTGATACAAAATCTCAGAATGTTCTGAGGCATGTTGTGGAAGCAAATGGGAAATACTCCCTCTGTCCCAAATTGAGTGTCCATGTTTCTATTTTGAGAAAAATTAAGGATAAGTTAATTGGTATGATATATTTACCTTTGTATTCTCATGATCATGTGTTAAGGGAAAATAAAACTTCCTAAGAAATGTATTGGTTATTACGGGTGTGTTAATGTTTGTTTCTCACACTTCAATTTGGACAATTTGGATTCTTTGCAACTAGATCATAAATAAATTTTGTATGCTATCTTTATACAAAGCACATATATAGACAGATCTGTGATTGTGTCAAATAAACAATCTCCGTGTCGAATCCCATTTAAGACCACACATTTCATGACTTCTGGAGTTGTGTGGTGCTTTGGATTGTTTGATACAGTTGTAATAGCGCCCCCCCATCACACTTTTTTTTTTTTGGTTCTTAGCTGTTGATGTTTTAGAGGTTTTTCAATCAAAACCTCCCTGTAAGCAAAGGAATTCTCCTGATTAACATTGTTTGATTTATGCAGATGAAGAAGCGGAAGCTAAAAGAAGATCAGAAAAAGAAAGTAGTTGAGAAAGAGAGAGCCAAAGAGGAGGTGGTATCAAAGAAGCGCCAGAGGGAAGAAAGACGGGATAGATACAGATTGCAAGAGAAACTAAAGAAGAAAAGCCGGAGAAATGCAGATGCTTGATAGTTTCAAGTGCCTGAATGTGAAATGGTTTTAGGGATTGCTAAAACCAGCAACCAGTTTTGTTAACTTGAAAGAGACTTCCGTATTTCAATTATTTTTGTATCCATTATGTACGTATGTTTAAAATGTGTATTTGAGGTATTAAAATTTTGTGCTTTTTATCTTAGTGTTAAATGCTTTTGGACTCCTTTGACTTGACCGTATTTTAGCTTTGGCTCTCTAACCATTTTTATTACTTCTTGTCCTAAAATGAGTGTCTTCCTTTCTATTTTGAGGGAAATTAAGAAGTTAGTTAGTGCGATATATTTATTCTTGTATCTTTATGATCTTGTGTTAATAGATACTAACTTATTATGAAGATATTATTGACAATTCATACATAACTAACTTCTTAAAAGAAAGAAATTGGACACTCATTTTGGGACAAAAATTTATTTGAAATAGGACACTTATTTTGGGACAGAATGAGTATTTAAAAAAAAACAACCTTGGACCTATTCATTTTTCACTTTTGCCCTGTTCGCATTTTATCTTCGATTTCAATTGACATGTGGGACGACTCATCCACGTAGGCATAAGCAAAACAACGTCATTTCTTGGTTCAAAAAGAGCTCATATTTTGGGATTTCTTTGGTGAGATTGTTGAAGGATAGGTCTATCGGTTGGAATTTTCTCGCAAACTCCAGTGGGATATTGCCAGAGACTATTATAGGAAATATTAAAGTACGGAAGACTGTCGCCCCTGAAATTTGGAGATAGAGATCCATTAATCATATTCGAAGAGAGATCCAAGACTTGTATTGTCCGAAGTCTGTCGGAGATGTAATTACTCTTTAACGAAACAGTAGTTAAGTTATGAAGGTTCCATATGCGAACCAGATACGACGAGGTGGCGTCGATACTTGAAGACAATGGCTTTGGATGCATTTTTTGGAGTGGGAAAAAGCGTTAAGAACAATACTGGTCAGGCGCCACCGTGAGGCAGTGGGATGAGAGTGATGGGATCGACATAGCCGTCAATTCTAGCGATGAAATAGAGGAATAGGAGGACGGTGGTAATGGTGAGGTGTGGTTGTGCTTGCGAGTCGCCAAGAAAAGGGTCTTCACTTTAAAGGGTATGGTTTCTCTGACCATTGTGACGTCGAGAACAAAACGAAGAAAAAAGAAGGTTTAATTCTTGTTGACTTCAATTTCATCCAAAACGACGTCGTTTGGACGAAACTACTATCAAGAATTAAACGTAACATTTCATTAATTCAAATGGAGAACGCCGACGTGGCGACGTCGACGTTGAATGCTCATCCTACATAAAGGTGAGAAACAGGAGTAGCAGGTTAAATGTACCAAATTGAAAAAAAAAACGTCAAGTCCAGAGTTGAAAACAATAAAAAATAATGAAACGAGGGTCAAAGCTAAGTTATGGTCAAGTCGAAGGTCCATAAGCATTTAGCCATTGATATTATAATGCTAATTTCTTTAATTTTTCTGAACATGACATTCATTATTATTATTTATTTATAATCCTATAAATATATATTTTAACCTTAACATTATTTAATTTTACAATTGTCAAGAATATGACTCATTGGAGAAAGGGAAGTATGGGTAATTTTCATTGGAAACATATTTGACATAAAACTAAAGAGTAAATATTTGAGATAGCATCAAATATAATACGAAACTAAATAGTCTAACATGAGTAGTATGATTTGTGGACCTCGAACATTCATAAGAACTATCAACTACAATATAATTGGTTTAAAATTGACATTGATTCAAAAAAACAATTGTATGGAGGAGAAGTGTAGTACTTCTATAAGAGTTGAGGTGGAGCATTAGAGGTGATATCTCTTCTCATGGAGTGAAGCATTGGAAGATACATCAATCATGATGAAGTGTTTTGAGGTGATGATTTATTTTTTAGGGAGATGAAGCATTGTAAGATCCATCAAGCATCATGGAGTATCTTGAAAGGAAAAAAAGTCTTACTAGGGAGGTAGATCATTAAAAGTTCCATAGAGTATGATTGAGTGTGTTAGAGGTGAATAGCACTTTTTGGAGATGAGGATCATTGAAGTCGTGAAAGTTATATGGGGTTGCGGTTTAGGATGCTCTCGCTCCTCTTTGGTGTGATGCTTTTGCGTGTGTGGGTGGGCCTTATGCAATGCAACCCAAGATTTCAAGGAGGCGTGCTTCTTACTTGTGACGATTCCAGACTCTTTAAGTGAAAGTGTGATGTTGCACTCGAGTGCTACAAATTGCTCAATCATTCACTATCATTATTTGAGACTTTTTAGATACCATCAAAAAATATTATGTAGATTATGGTTTAAAAAGAACGAATATTGCATTCGTACAAGTAAAATTATCAGTTCAAGTTAACAATGAACTGGTTTGATAACCTAAGCTCACATGTGTTTTGTTATAAAAAATGTAGGTCAACTATGTGTTATAAAATACAAATCCCTTGTACAATAATTATTTCATAAAAAATATACTTACTAATATATTTCATTTTTCAAGTATAGTTTAAGAAGTTTGATACAAATGATGATAAGTGTTTTTGAATAGTACGAAAGAGAATTTCATTCCATATTGTCAACATAACATAAGACATAAACAGACCATACCCTAATACTCCAAGTCGGACAACATTCCTTCAGATCAACATGAAGTTGAAACCGCAAACTTCTTAAATTGTGAGACCAACCCAATCTCACGGGACGGACCATAGGCATGAGCGGTGCCGAAAACCACCAAGATGGTTGGACACGATTCGCTATGGCGCGTCACACAAGTAGGATGCATTTATGATATTGTCTCACCTACCGCAACTAATTACCAACAAAAAAAACTAGAGCATCCAAAAAGCAATGAAAATCAACTAATACACATCTCAAATCCAAAAACTAAAAGCAAAAAACTGAAATGAAAATAGAGTAAACTAAAGGAACACGCCTCCCAGCCTCTTCCTCGGGTCTCTAGGCGGCCACTTGAACCTGTTCATCCTATTCCGCTTCCTCCCATTTTGGCCCCGGATCATCCCTTGCCTTATCAGATACCTCCAAACTCATCATACCTAGACTTGTGATCATTTGTTCCGCCATTACTACAACTCCTTCCCCGTGCACCTGAGAACGTTGTCGTCAATCTTCATTTGATGCTCCTACTGCCGCTAACTGTGGCTAATTAGAGCAAACCATCGTCTATTTCCTTACTGCTTTTGCTACCGCTGACCATGAGTGATTTGCGCACAAGCACCTGTCGAAAATGCCGTCGCAAGTGACCCCTAGACTCCCTGTAAAAGAGACACCCTAATCTCTTTTCCTTTTACTCCTTTGACCTTAATTTTATGCTAGTATTTTCTTTATACATATAAGTTATCTTGATATAAAGGGTAAAATGTATATCAGTTGACTGATATAAAGTTATATCATTTGTAACTTAACAAACCAATGAGGTGATGACACCTCATTTAAAATCACTTATACTCACCCAAGTGAATTTGTGGGAGCGGAGCGATCCGTCCAGATCTATAATTTTAAATGAGGTGTCATCACCTTATTGGTTTAACTGATATAACTTTATATCAGTCAACTGATATACATTTTACCCACCATATAAATATATTTAAAACTATATAGTTTTTTTAAGGATAATTACAATTCACTGCCATGTACTTTCAAATTAACTTTTCACTATCCTATACTTTCAAAATCGTTGCAAAGGGTAATGAACTGTTACAAGTCACAACAGTATAGGGTAGTGAATTGTTAAAAGTGACAAAAATACAGGGTAGTGAATTGTTATAAATGACCAAAGTACATAGTATTGAATTGTTATAAGTGACCAAAGTAAATAGTATTGAATTGTTACAATTTCTAAACTTTAGGGTATTGGATTGTTACGGAATACCAATTTGCAACGGTTTTGAAAGTATAGGATAGTGAAAAATTAATTTGAAAGTATAGGGTAGTGAATTGCAAATGAGTGATAATACAAGGCAGTGAATTGTAATTATCCCTTAAATTTTTTCTAAATACCGATTTTGTCCTTCTTCTACAATGGGTCAAGAACATGTGTCGCCGGAAACTTTGAAGTTTCCGGCAAACACGTTACTACCCTAAACTCGTCTCTCCTCCTTCGATGTGTCTGAGAACCTGCTCTCCGGGGCGATTCTGGCGTCTCTGGCAACCTACCCTCCTCCATTCGAGTTCAAATATGGAGAAGCAGGAGCTGCGGCGGCGGAGCGTCGAGGAGATCCAATTGTGTATGTTGCTTTCTCTAAAGGTGAGGTGGTCTAATGTCTGTGTGGTGATGCCTTCTCCATTTGAGTTCAGATCTGGCAGAGCAAGAGTGGCAGCGGCGGAGCGACGTGGAGACGGAGAGCCGCTGGCACTGGTAGTATGTGTTTTTTAGGGTTTTTTTTTTATGGGTTTGTTTTTTATGTGTTTAGAAAGGGGATTCCGAGACCGGTTGCTCTCTCAATCGAAGCATCAACGACAAAGGTGATGGCCAAGCATCAGAGGGACGACGGTAGCAGCACGGCGAGAATCAGAGTAAAACGTTTGTGAGAGAGAGAGAAAGAAGAAGGAGCAGGAACTTTTTGCAATTAAATTTACTTTATTTTGTTTGATCTGCATTTAATCTGAATTTTTTTTTTGTTTCGTTTTTGTTGAAGTTGTATTTTGTGTTCAAGTCTGATTGTCTTTGTTAAATTTGTGTTTTTGGTTTAATTTTAGTGTTTAAATTTGATTTTCTTTGATTATTTTCAATTTTATTTTTTAAATTTTAAGAAC
>JAYMTK010001815.1:0-15346 GCA_036897405.1 Pelargonium myrrhifolium | reverse complement strand
AACGGGCCAGAGACCACAGGGGGAGGCAACATAAATGGGCCATGGCCTGGATCAAAACCAGCTTCGATACCATGTTATATTCGATAATCGGCTGCATACAATGGCTTGGGCTTCTATTACTAAAAGGTTAACCTTATTAGTAAGTTTTGGCTTTCACCATTAAATTTCGCTCAGTATGTTAAGAATTTTTAATGTGAGACATCATAACTTCAACAAAAGACAAAAGAGCTTTCGAAATATCGACTGGCTGTTGCAAAAACAAACCCGATAGTGCTCGAAAAAATCTCAAAAAATTTCTAAGGCTCTGATGCCATGAAGTAGAGACTAAGTTAACTTTGTTGGCTACTAAATCCCTTTATTTATAGATCTACATAGGGGCAGAAAAGTAAATTCACAACTATCACAAGTATACAAATCCCAACAGTTATAATACATCCTAACAACTTCAACTTCAATTTCAATTTTTGTAACCATTATTCCTTTAATCTAGGCTCTAGCATTAACACTAGCAATTGAGCCCAATTCTTACTTTAGCTCTCTTAAGCAAGCACGTTTCTTCCTTCTCAAAAACCTTTTTCAAAACACAACTAAACTCAGGAACATTTTATATCAAATAAAAGGCAGATCCATTGGAAGGGAAGGATTAGAGAGAGAATATAGGAGGTTCAACAACCAATATGGCGGGGCTTGATGCCAAATCCAATATTAGCATGCTAGGTAGTTGGAGATGCTTCCGAACGTGGGTCTCTCAAGTTGAGAGAGTGAGCCTTTTCACACAAGTTCTTGTCTTGATGACATAATGTGCTTGGAAACCATAGGCAATGGTTGTTGTAGCAAATTGATGGCAAAGGACAAGTTTCAATGCATTTTTGTGAAAGTTGACAAAAAAGTTGAGGTAATTTATTCAAGATATCACTAGCTAATAAGAGATAACACACAAAATTTCGTAAGTAATAATAATTTCTTTTAAGAAACTCTTCATATTATGGTTTATGCATTTTATTTCAACATAAAGAGAATGAAGAAGAAAAATCTGTGTTAAGTTGATTTAGATGACACCATGACTAGAAGGATTTATATGAAACAAAAATGATTACATCCAAACAAATACCAAACTCAGTCTTAAAGGGAACCATTTTAAAATAACCACTAAGCATTAATGTGAATATAACACTTTCACATACTTGGAAATCCAAAACTTAACCCTAATCTCCCTAGACATGCTAACTCTATTTTTCCAATACGTGCATTCAATCTTCATTAAGATGTAAAAGATAGGGGGAAACTACAAATAACACCTTATTTTGGTGTTCTATAACACAATATTTCTTTATGTATGACTACTGTCTACACCTTGTTTTACTTCTATTCTTATCACTCATTGTGTTAACTCAAAATAGAAAATGATAAAATTATATCCAAATAAATGATGACAAGGTACTCTTACACCGAGAATTCCAATGCACACGCAATGGTTTTTATTAAATGGTGACCTTTCATTTTGCACACCCAGCTCTAGAATGAATGAAGACCAAAGAAGATTGGTTGGAGATTGAAGACATAGCCTTTTACCACAATGTTTGGACTAAAAGACAAGTATAACCGATTGGCCGTTTGATCCTTGGTCAAAAGGCTCATCACACATCAATATACCACTTTCCCAAAGCATACTTAAAGTGACTTCTTCTTACCCTCATGTTTACTAAATACTAGTAAAACTTTGAAACTCTCATGTGTCCATTACATAAAAAGTACCCTAGAGGTAAGAAATAGTTAAAGATGTTTAACAATGCTTCCTACTACACCATGCAACTATCTTGAAACTACTACACCAAAATTTCATCCCATTTTAGCAACCTTTAAATAAGTAAACTATCTTAGCTTATAAATCCCTACCCATAAGACACAATAGCGCTTCTTATCCCATCCAAACAAAAATGGTTATAGCAATGTTCTTCATGCTCTAAATTTAAGGTCAGTACATAGAGATAAATATTCTGATCAGAAGATGGAAAATAAATAAGAATACTACCTTAGCTTATTGTTTCCTACCCATATTCAACATACTTCATGCTTTAATTTAATGTCAATGCATTGAGATAGAATATTCTATGAGGAAGGTGAAATACACTTGAATATAAAATGAATAATACATGTAAACCAAATAGAAAAGGGTTGAAAATAAGTGAATCGATAATAAGGTATTGAACAGAGAAAGAACAGCACACCCACAATAGAAACAACAACAACAAGATCAGTTTACCTTCACTGCATCTACAATACAGAACAGATTAGTACCAACATGAAAGCTCTGAATGCAGAGTTCACAGACATGAGAGCCCGTAATAACAATCAAATTGGATCAGATCAACACTTCAGAAGCTATATCCATGATGCCTGTAGAAAATGGGGGAGGTGTAGAAATCCTAATTATCAGCAACAAAAAATAGCTATTTCAATTTTAGATGATTATTATATTATAACTAGCTATAAACTACAGCAAGAGACTACTATGTTTTGAAATATGTTCACATACACATAAGCCCTCGTACATATGCTTCCTGCATCAGCGAATTTATGAGTTCCTAAAACGTATAGTTTTAACTAGTATAGCATATCCTTAATCAATTCTATTTCTGCTTTTGCATTAATGGATTTCTCATATTGATTTTGAAGATGACTCATCAAAGAATTTAAATTGTTCTCCTTCTCTATATAGATATGTTCGTCATAACTATTAGAACCAACCGTTGCAAATACCATTTTGATTCTATCCCTAAGCAAGGAATATACTAATTACTGAATTACACATTGTATTCACTAGTTCTGGCAAAGGGAGGCAGCAATGTTGAGGCAGCAATTACAGAACTTGCAAGAAAATCATAGGTACTATATTTCGATTTTTAGCATGTCTATGAAAGATTCTATTGTCAACTGATCAAGACTAAGAGACACTTGAGAGAATCCACAACATAAGTATGCTGTCTAATTTTCAGTTTTTTCCCTTTCCCTTTTCGACATGTTCAACAACTTTACTGACACCTAGTGGACCATCTAATTGCTGAAATGACACTTGCCACTAAACACCTGACACTTGCATAGTTGCATTATCGCAAGAAAACTCACCACTTGATTGAGAAAGAACTGAGAACATATTAATTCTCTTAATCACATGACATTGATTTTTTGGTATGTGGCTAAATGCATACACAGGCATGCTGTACTCTCCCAAGCATAACTTTACGAACATAATAAATTAGAAACATGTTTACTTTTTTCTTTGTGCTAAAGCATACTTTTATCACATAGTAACACATATGTCAAATAAAAAATTAAGAATATTTTTGTCTGATGTGTTGATAGAAAGTAATAAATTCAAAAACCTCTAACATGCAACAATATCAATAGCAATGAAGAGACGAGAAAACTTTATATGCTTGTACATGATAATCTACGGTCACAAATAGAAGCTATGAAAAGGAGGATAATAATTTCTGCCGAAGTTAAATTCAATGATTTCAACAGCTCAAAACACACCAATATTTCTGAAAGGTCCAAGAAACAAGCTTTTATGTCAAAACCACAACACTTTAACCTGACAAAAACAGGCAAATGATGGGTGAAGAGCTGTCTGGATTGGGTGTCAATGATCTGCAGAATTTGGAGAACCAATTGGAAATAAGTCTCCGAGGTGTCCGTATGAAAAAGGTTAGATATTTTACCCCTTATGAAATGTTTATTCACTAAGTCAAATATCTTTCCAGCGTACTTCCATGGCATTGAACAAAACATTCTACTTTTGTAGGATCAAATCTTAATGGATGAAATTCAAGAACTAAATCGAAAGGTCAACCTTGGGAACAGTGTCTACCGATTTTCCCTGTAATTCAGAAAAAGAATTTCAATAGCTAAAATTCATTCTCTTTTTGCAGGGGAGCCTCATTCACCAAGAAAATGTGGAACTTTACAAGAAGGTAAACCAAATTCGTCAAGAAAACATGCAATTATATAGGAAGGTACTGGCTTGGAAAAATAACACAAACTTCAGCAATCCATAAGAGAACCAAAATAGTAGATCATTCAATAGAAGTCAAATTATAAGATATTCAATAACTACGCACCCTGAACCAAAAGATTTGATATCCCAGGCTTATGGAACAAGAGATGCAAATGAAGCAGACAGACACCCCCTTCATCTCACAAATGGTCTAAGCATTGGAGAGGACTTGCATGTACCTGTAAACCTCCAGCTTAGCCAGCCACAATAACAGAATTACAAGACAGCAACAAAAGCTAGAGAACTGGGGTACATTTTCCTTCCATTCAGAAATATATATTTCCTAACATTTTGATCCCAAAATTCATTTCCTTGGAAATTGCAGCAGACTACAACTGCATTAGAGGAGAAGAGAGATTGATTACAGGTGATGTTATGTGCTTTCTATCAACAAAAAGTTGGCTACAGTCAAATGTTGTGCTTATATATAAGTGAGGTGTGGTATATATGCCACAGACCTGAGCAAAACGACTTCAGTTTGATATGATCGCAGAAACCAACATGATTGTGTGTGATAATTGAACAAACCAGCTGTTTGTGTAAAGATCAATTCAAGTGTAATAAAAAGAGGTAAATGAAAATTGCACTCCGTATAAGGTGCAATCTTAGTGAATTTAAAACTGGGATATTTTTTATTGGGGTATAAACAATATGAATTTTAAACATGCATATTCTCAAGAGAAGTACAATAGCCTAAAATCACCAACAGTATGTGGTAAGATCTCAATTTTCAAACAGACGATTCATACACAGATAATACTCACAAAATATAGAAAGGATAACGTAGCATGTAATATATTGTTTCATACTTCTATGTCCAACATTCTGTGAGCAAATTTCAGAGCTGACACAATCTATCTAATAATAATAAAAGTTCCATGAAGCACTTTTCAGGGTCATCTCAAACAGTAACCAACCAACCAAAATATTTGGACATCTGGCACGCTTATCCAAAAAATACCACCTACAACGTTCTACCAACATAATACATGACTATAACTGGTAGACTGTATTCCAACTGACCTTAAATCACAAATGAGAGAAGCATACTCTTTTTGTAATCTACTTAGCACCTTTTAATTAACTTAATAACTGGACACATCATAGAAGTATAGCATTGTTTGAGCAAGTGCATGTGTGTGCTATGAAGCACCGACACTCCCCAAGTTGAGTGTTGGTGTCTGACACACATATTGGACGTGCCAGGAGACCGTCAGGCTACCAAAATGCGAATCAACGAATCGTGGTTTAAAATTAAAAGAAAATAGAAAATGTTTCCAACATGCTACTGACATGCGAATCTATAAATAATTTTATTAAAGATTCTTTGTATTTAAAAGAAAAACCACCTACCTCTTTAGAGAGCCAAGATCGCCGCTCTCACAATCGCAATCACCGGCAACTGCAACTCATTTTTTCCAAACCAGATCAGGTAAGTTCTTTTTTTACTTCGCTTAGTTTTGTCTTCTTTACCGGAACAAAGATCAGGTAAGTCAAATCATCGCAGTCAGGTAAGTTCTTTTTTTTACTTCGCCTACTTCTGTCCTCTTTACCATTTTTGAAATCGCAGTTCAGGTAAGTCGAACCCTTTCTCCGCTGCAGCTTCTTCTTCTCATGTTTCTTGTTCTCTTTGGGCTGCAGTGGAATTAGTGGGTTAGAGGGCTTAATGAGTTATTGAGTTTGGGATACAGGAATGGGTTTTAGAGTTAATATAATTGTTAGTTAAGGGCTCATAAGCCTATTTATGAAATTGTCATTTTTGATATTATTTTTGGTTTATGCTAAATGGAAAATTACAAATACGCAAAATGTAAAACACATATTTTAATAAATAAATGTGCACAGTAATGTGTCATGTCGTGTCGTTTTTTTTTTTTATAATCGTGAATCACGTGTCCGAATCATGTTGTGAATCGTATTACGAGTCGGTATCGGTGCAACATAGTTTGTATCTATACAAAATTGCAGTATAGCTTTAAATAAACTAAAACTCAAAAAAGAAAATAGCAGAAATTAAAGGACACTTGTAGAGCTTACAGCTATAAATGAGACGTGCTGTCCATTAAAGTGCAGACCCGCCACATACCGAGCGACCTGTCAGGTAACAGATAAAGTTATATATATTGAAATTCATAGGTCCAGGGTCATCTATTACAAAGAAACCCTGCAAACCTTGTAGGAAAAGTCACTATCAAACCCAATATCAACGAAGATATATTTCAGAAGGCAACAAGAACAACCAAGTGATAAAGCAGTAGTCTGTTCACTAAAATATTACAACTTTCAATAGAACAATCCACATCCAAAGCATCTCATTGAAGAAGAATTTGAGAAGGCTAAATAAGACAATCATAAATTACATAAAGACTGACGCATGCAACTGATCCAAAGATTTCATCTGTGCTTGCAGGATACTTAGTAGTTTTCGTTTCAAGAAAGACCAGATGATAAACAAGACTACAATTGAAGAAGCATCATATACATCAACAACAAATTATTACTTAAGAAAGAGAGATGTTTAACCACAGTTTTAGCAACAGCATCACATGTACCTTATTTCATTTGTACAAGAATTTCTGGTTTTTTTAAAGGAAAAGCCATTTACCATTTAACCAAAGTTTAGCTGCTCTTGTAACATTTAAACACTAATATTAGTTCATTCTTTGTTAAGGGTTTGTGTGGCTGTTAATAAGATGGAGATAACAAATTTCAGTTAGCCACTTCACAGAAGTCTAGCTATATCGAAATGACCTTATTTTATCAAAAACTCTCAGAATAACCCAAAAAATGCCAATTTTGAAGATTTATCTTGAATTGTATCTGTTACCTGTAGATATGGTATGACCGTATGAGTCCAGTTAACAACTTGAAAAGCTCTCAGATAATTTAAAATACACTTATATTAAATAGTAAAAAAAACATTGTGGGCTCCACCAATTACAATCTTGGATATTTGTAGAAGCATACAAACTAAAAATCAAATCTAATTTCCTAATTAAAATGCCGCCATCAATACATAATAAAAAGTTGTTTCTCATAAAATTATGCTCTGTTTGATATATACTACAAATATAAATGTGTATTATGGTTGTCCATTTTTTTCAGAAACATGAGATATCAGCAAAGACTCGCTGATCAAAAATCAGCAAAGACTCGTTATCACAGTGAATCGCATTAAAAAAATTAACTCAGTTACAAACTGGGAAGCAAATCATAAAATGATGAAAACTTGAGTTAAAAGAATAGAACAAAATGTTCTGAGAGTAACTTCTCTATAAACAGGAACGCTACAAAGTTTTAGTATTCTGCACAAGTTCAAGAAGCAATTTTTATTCTTCACATGGTGATACTAGCATCCAACAGGTTCATAATGTAATAATCAATTGTTATTTCTTCATATTAGTTAGAGGCAATATTGACAATAATCTAACACCCAAGTATGAAAGGAGTTCATGCAGTAATAAAGCACCAAACAAGAAAACTGATGATTCGAGGTCTACGATTATGACATATGGACTCAAATTTGACAGTTAGAAACAACAAGAAAAACTCGTAGATGTAAGCTTATCATATATGAAATCGGCCTTTTTAACAGGTAAAACAACCTATAGAACCTAACGGAAGTAAAATTAATAAGGTTGAAAACGACCGAATGTAAGACTACCGCTTATCATATACCAATACATTTTTTCTCCTGGCCGAGTCATCAGAATGTGTAAGAAAACTTCAAGGAGAGGAAATAAGGCACACTTCCCTAGAAGCTACATATAAGCCCCATTAGTTGCTATTCCAATGAAGTCAAATCCAAATGACTGTAACCACACTCCCAAAAGGATGACTTCTATATCATCACCACATATGATGAAGGTAGCAGACACCAAGTCCAGCAGTGAGCTTTGATTGCTTACAATTAAACTATATAATGTCTCACTCTAGTAGTTGAATGAGCTTCCATGCAACAAAAATGAGCAAACTACCTCAACCCATTGCACAAAATAAGATATAGACACAAAAGCATACTGCAAATGGCAGACATGGGAACCAATAAGACCAACACAGCGGAAGCAACTCTAAGTCTCAGAGCTACTTCAGCTCCAAGTCTTTCTTTCCAAATCAAAAAGAAAGCGGGCAAGGACATAGGCACAGCCCAACACATCAGAGCTCCATTGCAGTGATTAAGCAAATATGGTCCACTGCCTCCCCACAAAACTTATGAGATGCAGTTAATAATGAGGGATTACAATATCACATTCTGGTTCATTATGGTTTAGATGGGTACTAGGTTAGAAGACAAGGGCAAGAGTTCAACAAGCTTGGTGAATTCCGTTGTGATCCTCACTAAAACTGTTGGGACCATCAAGATAGCACACTACAATGAATTGATCATCCACGAGGCTTGGTAACTAGGAGCAAAAACAGCATATCTGAAGAGCTGGAAAATCTTAAATGATGGCTTCCATTACAGTTCCAAAACCTGGAAAATTTGCTGGTATATTGTAGTAGCTACAATGTGTATTTATTAAGTTTATTGTAGTAGCAATATATATCATGTATACTTGGGTAATTTCTCATTTGGGCCTAATTGGTATTAGACAGAAAAAACTGAGTATGCCTCATTTTGAAATTTATTTTAAGTTTGGATCAGCTTTTGTTGAGCTTTAAGAGCTATAAATACATGTCCAGCTGTCTACAATGTCACTTCTTACTTGCTCCCCAACTTCCAACACTAGTTACTTTGTCCTCAAAATCTGTTACTTAGGCCTTAAGACTAATAATCATTACATGACTATATGAATCATGTGAAATGAGAGAAGAAACATGGTGCTATCAGCTGCTCTCCAATGTGTTATGAGTATTTGTTGGATGATATGATCATAAGACCTTTTTCTATCATGTCTAAGGAACCCCAGGCTTGATGCTTGGGATTTTCTATCTATTAGATTATTTACAGCACTTTCAGTTGTTTTTTCAGGCTGCAGCCACATACCCCAAAAGGCATATCAGGTATCCCTATCCTACTCTTCCCTTCATCTGCAATATCCTTTTACATAGTCCGGTATAACTCTGAAGCACAAACTGAGAGGAACTTCTAAATCTATGAAAGGCAGTAGATCATACTACTTTATTGGATTGGCCAATTTTGATAATAATTGTGTTTCAAGACAACAATAAGCTTTGTAGAACAAAGATATCAATAAGAGGTAGTGCTTCATGGCCTAGTAACTATACAAGATACTATGGCGGCATCCACTTCGATTCAAGAATATCAATAACACCTTTGAGCCTATGGTTGTCAAAGTTAGTCATATTTAGTATATTAGCTTCTAACAGAGAGTGAGAAAGGCAAAAATTTAATCTGATCTATGAAACAACTAAGCAATTTTTGTAGAATGAAGGCACTAGCTAACATATAACAATCTTAAGCCACGTGATATCTAATCTAAGAATGTAACTTCAAGAAAAGTAATCTCCGCACAAACAACAAACAGGCAAGGAGTATATAACTCATAGGCAAAAGCAAACTTCATCCAAATCATTCTTACAATGAATGAGGCAACAGTGGAAGCACCGAAACTAAGATACTAACTTCCTTTCTAGACCATAATAGAATTCTTACTCTCAACTTATGTGGCTAATGGCGATCGCGAAAGTAACTTGCTTCAGTTTTACACCCTCGCCTTCACGACAAGAAGAGGATTAATCAAATTCTATCAAATATGACTCATAATTCAAAGAATGGCCCTAGTATCCTAAAATTGAACAAGTAGGAGAAATGTACTCACAGCAACTAAATGACATACATTTCCCCCCTCTGCGTAAAGTCTTGTTGTGATTTACAAATAGAAAATATTAAATAGCATCAACTTACTAAGGTTGGTGCTTTCCATGAATAATTTCTATACTTCTAAAATATACCTATAAGGCTATAATACTACAAAATGATTGAGACCTCGCTGGCATTCACACTCAGTTTATACGCCTTTATATCAAGGGGTACCATCCCTAGCCACTTTTGGCTCCTCTATAGCATGAATGGTGTTTTATAAAGCTTTAATTTCTAGAAGACCTACACAGCTAAAGGAACAAATTTTCCCATTAAAGAAAGGTTATTGAAGGCTTTGCTCCATACAACTTTACTCCAACTTAACAACCTTGGTGGATCAATGGGCCAGAAGAAGTGGGAACTTTCTTCACAACACAGAATATTAAAACACTACCAACTAAATTACATCTTACTTGAAGACCTAAGAAATATAAAATGTAGCATACTAACATAAAAGGTCAGTTAGCCCTTTCACATGCCCTATGATCCTTCATATGTTTCGGAAAAAACATGTCTAGTAATTTTATAAAAAGTCATTGAAAAGCTAAATACCATTAATTAGATCATGGTAGTATCAAACATATATTGACCTTTGGTAGTGAATTGAATGCAAAACTTTTCCAAAAGCATTGTCCTTCAAGAAAATGTAATTTTGATAAAATTACTCAATAAAAGAGGGACATTAGGAATGTAACTCAGGCAAAGTTCACACTTTACATTGATAAAATCAATATCATCTAGAGAAGAAGGAAACTTGATCAGTAAATAACAAAACAGTAGCAAAATCAATAACAACAAACATACTTAAATAGTAAATCATTCACATTTCACACCATACAATAGACATTACTTCCATATCGCACTGATCCAAAAGGAAAATAGAATGTATTAAAGAAAACGAATTTATAAATATTTGGGATGGTTTTAAATATTAATACTAGAACATATCACCAATTAAATGTAATACTTAAACACAGTTGTATAATTCAGACCGCATATTACAGGCATTTACTTCCCGACTACTCTATTATTTGGGGTTTGGAAAAGAATACCAAAAATCACCGAACAAATTTTTCCAGATTCAAATTAAAATTTACATTTGACTGCTCTTGGCTTAAATTACATATTGCCATACTCACTGTGTCCATATGAATTTATTTTTTTTTATTTCCTAACCAATGCGACTGTAACCTAATTACCACTACAACAAACTCACTAATGAAATATATTATTTAAATCACTTTTATTGCCAATATGTTATGACCTTTTTATGTTACCATAATAAAATCATGATCTAAAGATTAATAGTTTCATCAAAATCAATGGTAGCAATAGCAGTGACATCCAAAGCGTACATATATCATAATTTTGCATTTTTCAGTGTTAGGAAGAATGAGTGCATTGATTAAGATAGAGGTTAAAGTTCAAGTTAAAGTAACAAAAGCGGTGAACCGACAGGTTAAAAGTTGATCACACGAAATTCCGTACAGAACCGGCAATGATACCTAACAATGGAAAAAAAAATAATTAATAATAATTCATACCTGAATAGAGCAGCCTCATAGAGCCCAAAGTGATCAGGTTATATCTCTTCATCTAGGTTATATCTCTGCAAAAGAAAAAATACATAAATATTCACTAAAGCATTGCAAAGAAAAGTTGGAAGTATCATAATCACAAATGAATAACTATGGCGATAGAAGATTATCATGAGACTGTATTCCTACGGTTTCTCGGGAAACAATCTACTGGAAGTGTGGAGGGAATATATGATCTTATGCAACTTATTTCAAAATTAGATCGCCAAAAGCCAGTAACCAAACAGCGAAATCAGGAGCTGTAACTGAAATAAAGGGGAGATATCAAGGGGAAATAAGCTGAACAAACGAACCAGCACATTGTACGGCAAGCAAAGTGGAGGAAATGCAAATGAAAGAGACGGTGAAGCTTGAAAATCGCAATCAGCGGTGAGTAATTCAGAATCCAGTGAGAGACGTAACGTTAAAGCGAGATCATGAGATCGGCTTCGTTGGAGGAGACAGGGAGGTGGTTGTGGTTGAAGAAAAAGAAGAAACTGGACGCCAAGCGAGCCAGGTTTAGAGAGAGAGGGAGGGAGAAGAGAGAGAAAAAATATCTGGAGTACGGTAGTGGGAATATATATAGTAGTGTTGGGGAGGTGTCAGTGAGGGTGCCCCCACTAGATCTACAACAGAGACAAGACATAAATATTATATATATATATATAATCAATTAATTTGGTCATCGCAATTCTTTTGTTTACAATTGGCACTGTTGTGTGTATTTTATTTTTATTTATCTTTTTTAAAAATAAAAAACAAATCTCTGAAGTTTCGGAATCTCCAGAGCTCTGCTTTTTTGCGTTTTGGAAACAGCTGCTGCTTTGGGTGTAGCCAAGCCAGCAACGTCGTTGTTGTCGGCTGGGTTAAGATGGATTTTCGGCTCAGGTTCATAGCTTGTCCCTCAATTTGGGGATAAATAAATCATTCTCAGACCAGTTTATTGAGAATCTGGAGGGAGGTCTGGTAAGTGGTAACTGAGTTTTATTCCTGATGACCTTGTTGGGGGCAATTTATGATTTTAGGGTTATAATTTTTAGTTTTGTAATTTGGGTACTTGAATATGTTTGATTTTGTAATTTTCTAGTATGTTTGAATTTGGTGTATTTTGTTTTTGAAAAATATAAAATACCAAGAACATTTAGAACAATTTAAGAACACAATAAACACATGGGTATAATGGATATTGGAAAAAAAATTAACAATCCGTTAGATTTAACTGAAGTATTGCAAATTTTAAAGTTTTGGTGGGTATTTGATCCGAAAAATAAATCAAGGGATACAATTAATTTAAGTGAATAGCTCATATGATGAGATTGACATTACCATAATATACTAAGCTCAAACTTAGGTCAAGTGTCAGACGCGTGATTAAATGATAGTGAGGTGAGGTCTACCTGAGTGGCTTGGAGCTCTAACTTCTAGGCACCCTGCGAGTGAGCACCGGGAGAGGTCGACAGTTCGCGTACATCTTTCGTGCACTAGAGTGTACGTCGACGCTTCTACCGTTGTGTATGGTAAATATGTCCTACGATTTTGGAGATTGTGAGATGTCGTCGAGACGGTCTAGAGAGATATAGAGTTTCTAGAACAACTTAGAGGGTCACTCGAGGTAGAAAACTTGTTCATTTAAGTCTTTGGCACTTCATGGCCCTTGAAACACTTTATTGATGAGGAAAAATGTCCAAAACAGGATCCAACACGAGTTATGGTCGCGATGCCCATATGGTTGTCATTATAGGGTTGAGGCACATACCTAGAATTACAAGGCCACTCTTTGGCACATTTAGCAAAATTGACTTGTGACCGACATCACAGGTGATGTGCATTTTGGTTGACGCCCAACAAGTGAATGTACAATGAGCTTGGGGACGCGCATCGTGACAACCTCGAGTGCGACCATCAGCGTTGGGGACACAAAACGACTGAGTATCATCGGGCGTCATTGAGAGTCGCTGACGACCCTGAGAGCAAGTTTTTCGTTGGTTGAGCGTCTTAAACACTCGACTTTGGGATGAGCTTTAAAGTCGAGAAGCTTGATGACATGGTGCTCGAATACCATGTGTTGCATTTTCAATCGTTTTGAACTTCTTCTTCTTCATTTTTTTCCGGCAGCATCACATTTAATTCGTTCATGTACAAAAAAAGAAAAATTATTCAAAAGTAGATCAACAGTAAGATGGAATATTTTTCAGACAATTTAATTAGTAAGATGGAGCAGTAATTTATGTATTGTTAATTAGTTAAAATGAAAAGCCTCATTCATAGTATAAAAAAAAATGAGTTAAATAGTTTTATTTCTCTTTGACTAACACATTTCCGTGGTTTATTTCTTAATTATGGTTTTGTCATGTTTGAGTATTTGTAAATTATTTTTTATTATTAATTAAACTCATCAATTAACTTTACCAATTTTCATATGTTACGCCAACATTTGTTGACACATCGTCACGTTCAAGCTAGATGCGGACTCCACGTATGCATGTCACGTCATCATACCGTTTCTTGTTTTTTTTCATTCGCAGCCAGAACAACATCATTTTGGCTAATTGTGAGGTAAAAAATAATGAAATACAATGTTTTATATAATGCGACATGCACATGTGGACTATGTATCTTACGTGACATAATGATGTGTCAAAAGATGTTGACGTGACACCTGAAAACCGACAACAACAAGTTGAGTGAACTAATTAATTAATAAAAAATAACTACAAAAATTTAAACAAGAAAAAAACCATAATTAGAAACTAAACTCAAAAATTGTGTTCGTAGATGAAAAACAAAACAATTTAACTCTAAAATATTCAGTCATGTTAGTATGTTAGCAGCAACTCAAAACTGAAAAAAGATATCAAGTGAAACAATGCAAGACTTGGGAACTAGCAATGGATTTTATAAGATCTGCCTTTTGACTGTTGATATTTTGGCTTTCAGTTCAGGCTACGACTACGAGACAATACAAGACAAGCCACCTAAACTGAAGCCGCGGCTTTCTTGAAGAAAACCAGTAGGAGCCAACGGGTTAGGCTATCCAACTGCGCCAGCCAACCAGCTGGTTGTGCGCGAAACCACCAAACCACGTGTCGACTTTAGAACCGGCCACGCAAAATCTTCTAGTTCACATACTTTAGGCTACCATCAACGAACAAAATTTGACCACGTAGCCTACTTCATATTTTTAATCATCATATTTAAAAATGTGCACCCAGGCACTTGGAAACATTGATTGGGCATGCATCGATCACTGCAGCAAAAGAACACCAAATACTAATATTTTGTAAAAATTCAAATAAATTATTTTTATAATATTTGTTTTAATTATTTTTAATATTAAGAAAATAAAGATGTGTCATGCCACTGTCACCGCCACGTGTTTTCAGTAAATTTGTACACGTCCATGATTCTGGTTTTACACCTAGAAAACAACATAAGGAGGAGATATTTGATCAATGGAGTCGGTCACAGATAAATCTCAGGGTTTCATGAAAAGTAACAGTTCTTATACAAGCAAATTTCAATTTGATTCTTTCTTTTTCTTCTTCTTCTTTTTTTTTTTTTTTTTTATTTTTTTAAAACATTGCCTAAAAAAAATTTTCTTTAACAGGCATGTTACTTTTATGGGTAAAATGTATATCAGTTACAACTTAACAAGGTCAATGAGGTGATGACACCTCATTTAAACTCATTTATATCCACTCAAGGGAATTTGTGAGAGCGGAGCGACCCGTCCGGATCCATGATTTTAAATGAGGTGTCATCACCTTATTAGTGCAACTATTATAACTTTATATCAGTCAACTGATATACATTTTACCCTACTTTTATAATATCCGGGATGAAAAAAAAAATATAGAGTTGTAAAACCAGCTGATAATGCACAAAATT
>JAYMTK010001814.1:0-15353 GCA_036897405.1 Pelargonium myrrhifolium | reverse complement strand
AAGTGAATTTGGGAGAGCGGAGCGACCCGTCCGGATCCATGATTTTAAATGAGGTGTCACCACCTTATTAGTGCAACTGATATAACTTTATATTAATCAACTGATATACATTAAACCCTATATATTATTAGAATTGAAAAAAATCAGATTTTAGTTCATGAAGTCATATGAAAATCTTAATATTCACTAATCAAAATATACATGTAATGACGTAAAACAAATGTACTTTAGAAATTAGAGTATTAATTATGGATTTAGTTGCTACTTACCTGATATAGTGATAAACTAAAAATTTGCAATCACTATCTTCTTTTGCAGCTTCAATGACAATACTGATAGTGTTGGATATTCATAGTTTGATCAAGGTGAATAGGTGATGTGCTGATGCGTATTGGAAAAGGAGTTGAAAAGCTTTTGTTTGGACAAAAGTGTAGAGATATTTTTTTTTGAAAGCTAAAAGTTTGGAGATATTATAATGCGCCCACAAAAATAATTGTTTTATGATTTTAAAATATAATTTCTATTATTGAAAAATAGTGGAGACAAGAGTTATGGCCCCACCTAAATTTATTGTTGTGAAGGTTGGTAAGTCTGGTGCTTATGGGGCACTCCAAATCACTCATATTTTAGAGGGGCACTCTCATTGTTATATTTCACACAATAAAAAAAACAAAAACAAAACATATTTTTCTTTTCCTCAATTATTTGGGGGCACTTGAACCTTATGTTCATAAGGTGCATTCGCCCATGGTCACATATATGTTTATTATCATCCCGCAATGTGGCATTTGCAAGATTGTTAATTAGCTCAAATAATTCGACTACGAACATAATTCTCATATTATTCAATTAAGACAACTCGTCTGTATTATACCAGAGAATTTACATCACAAGCATTTGATAATTATTACATGTTGATTGGAAGTAAAGTTGAGCATCATGTGTCCCACACATATACCCAAAATGGTCTAACATAATCTCTTATCAAGCGATTATAATTGATTGCAAGACCCTTACTTATGAAAGCAAAGTTACCAACTTCTGCTTGGGGTAATGCAATATTACATGTTGCAACACTTATTCGATTATGGCCAACTACTTAGCATAAGTACTCTCCTACACAACTGGTAACTGGTCAGCAACCAAATATATCTCATCTAAAAAAATTTGGTAGTGTTGTGTGTGTGTGCTAATAGCTCCACCACGACACACAAAGATGGGACCAGAAAGGAGATTAGGAATTGTGTTGGTTTTGAATCTCCATCAATTATTAAATATCTCGAACTATTAACCGGTGATTCATTCACGACAAGATTTGTTGACAAGATTAACCGGTGATTCGTTCACGACACTAGGGCACTAGGGGGGAAGAGAGAAACATAAGCTAGAAAAATATGATATTACATGGAATGCATCATGTATCTCTCATTTTGATCATCACATGTGAATTTGAATTAGAAGTGCAGAAAATTATTCATTTGCAATAGATTGCAAATCAATTACCAAATGCATTTTCAAATCCAAATAATGTTATGAAATCACATATTCCAACAATAAATGCTCATACTAGAAGTGATATTCCCTTGAAAAAAATTAAAGGCTGATTTATGTCATAAGTGCGATCGACCAATTGGTTCCAAAGATAAAAATTTAAGTAAGAAAAGAGAGCATATGAAAGTTGGCATGAATGAAACTAAAAATTCTTTTGGAGAGAATCAAGTAGAACACATTAATGAACAAATAACTTCAGAAGAAGATCAGGTACCCGAAACAATTGAAAATAATGAGATATAAATTATGTCTCTACAGGAAATAAATGGAATCGGAATGAAATTGTCATGAATCAAAAGTTTGCATATGCAATAGCAATTGACATCATTAAAGAAAATGAGGATCAAGAACCAAATTCAATTGAAGAATGTCGACAAATAAATGATTGGCCAATACAGAAAGACGCAATTCAGACAGAACTAAATTCTCTTGAGAAGCGGGAAGTTTTTTGACCTATAATCCAAACTCTCAAAGGAATAATGCCAGTAGGCTACAAATAGGTATTTATAAGAAAACAAAATGAGAAAAACGAAATTTTCAGATATAAAACTAGACTTGTAGCACAAGCTAGGTTTTTCTCAAAGACCTGGAGTTGATTATGATGAAACATATTTTCCAGTAGTGGATGCGATGACTTTCAGATTTCTGATTGGTTTGTCAGTTTTTGAAAAACTTCAAATGTGTCTTATGGATGTTGTTACGACTTATTTATATGGATCACTTGATAGTGATGTTTACATGTAAGTCCCTAAAGAACTTGAAATGCCTGAAACATATAATGCAAGACCTAAAGGAATATACTCCATAAAACTAAAAAAGTCTTTGTATGAATTAAAACAGTTTGAAAAATGTGGTATAATCGTCTGAATGAGTATCTCGTCAAAAAAAGATAACAAAACAATTTCATTAGTCCATGTGTTTTTATTAAGAAATCAGAAAATAGATTCACTATTATTGCAATATATGTTGATGATTAAAATATCATTGGTCACTACAAGAAAACTCACTTTTAGTGACGGCTAAAATTTAGTTGTCACGAATGGTTATTCAACAGTAACGAAATAAGTAGCTGTCTCCATTTCATGATCAACGGTGACAAACATATAAGCCATCACGATTAGTATGTGAACAGTGACCAAAATCGGCGCCGTCACTAATGAATATAGACTAATAGCGACAACTTTTTTTGCCGTCACTAATGTATATAGACCACTAGCTACGACTTTTTTTGCCGTCACCTATGATAGTCCAAGGGTGACAAACATATAGGCCTTCACGATTAGTATGTAAACAGTGACAAAAATAAAATGTCGTGGACACCTATTGGTGATGAGATTTGACTGTAACAAAAAGTGAGTTTTCTTGTAGTAGTTGTATCTACACAATAACGACACGTTAGAGAAAATCAATGTTGTCCATACACAATAACTACAGGGTAGAGCTAAGCGACATCGTATCGACAATATTATGACACAGTTCTATACAACACCTTTTTGACGTGTTTTCATGCACGATAGTCCGACGTCTTCTCGGCGGGATTCCCACAAAATGCTTCTTTGCATAAAGTTATTTATCTCATCAAAATTCATGCCAAGAAAATAGATTTAAGAGAAAGATCATTTTGTTTTCAATCAAACTCACCTAAAGTCTTCCCTTTCTTTCAAGATTGAGGTCCAATCTAATCCAACTTGTGCACCACTCAACATTAGCAGTTCAAACAACATCCAGTACATCAACACCAAATTAGTCTTATTCTAACCAATGGGTTTGTGTGTGTTTGTGTGTTGAGAGAAAAATAAAATATCAATCATCATGAGTAGGAACTCCCCATTCTTCATCATCGTAAAGTTGAGCGACCTTCCCGACGAGATTTCGACGACCCATGCACCGTCCGACATAGTTTCGGCACAATTGTGACCACAATATTTATCCGACATTGTATCGACATGGTTACGATATCATGATCCAACGTCTTTTTGACGTGGTTGCGACAACGTCGTAATCTGACGTCGTTTTGACGAGATACCTACAACATATATTACCAAGCTACGTGTCTTTCTGTTGTTTGGCCATGTGTTTTGTTCTACATATTACCTACAAAGTACCTACAACTGATGTTGTAGCATAATTGACAAACATTTTTTAATTCGGCTTTTACGATGCTTAAATGTACTCCGTTTTTTTATAAAAAAAAAAGTGTTGAATTAACATGTTTATAAGCAGGTTTATTAATTTATCATAATTTTTACAAATTTTTTGTGTTATAAGAAAGTGATAAGTTCACTTACCACTAATCACAAACTTTAGTAATGCATAAGTGCAAAGTACAATTTTCTTGTACAAGTATAATAACATAAATTAAAGTTATAAATTTGACCGATTGATTTGAAGAATGTGATAAATTAATGAGTCTTGTAAATAATCAGGCGAAACAAATTTCGTTTTTAGCTTCAAACAAGTCGAAACGCGTCGTCATCGTTCATTTTATTTCTTTTTTTATATATATATTTATAATCCGATTGTGATCCGATTTGTGTCAAAATTTGCAAAATCGATCTACATATTCAAATGTAGGGATCTAATGGAATGGATTACAATATTAATATCAATATTAGATAGTTACTTAACATGATTATAACGTATTCTTTGAAAATTATAAGTTCATGTTACTTTTGGGAATTTTATTTTTGTAAATTGTATTTTCTATTCAAGTACAATATTATACTCATCACTTAAATCTGAATTTAAGATCATATAATTGTCTTTTTAAGATTTTTGAAAACATGCTATACAATTGCTACAAGTTTCTTACAAAACTTTGCTACAAAGTCATGTTGTAACAGACTTGTAGCAAGTTTGTAGGATATTTAGTCGCAAATTTGTAGGAAACTTACCTACATAATTGCTACAAGTTTGCGACAACATATATCCTACAAAGTCTTCTTGTAGGTATCTTGCCGCAATTGTGTAGCAATAATTTGTTGTCGCAATCATGTAACAACCTTGTAGGAAAATGTCCTACAAGATTGCTACAACAAAATGTTGTAGCAAAATTTGTAGCTACAGACAGTTTTTTTTAGTAGTGAATAGTAGCAAAATGGAGGAAATCAGCCCTGAGTTTACTGAAATTAAATTGTGATGCCTCAGTTAATGACTCGGCAAACTACATGGAACTAGGATAGGTTCTTAGAGATGACAATGAGGTATTCTTAGCAACGGATTCTATGGGTGTCGTTGGAGCGTTAGGTGAGGAAGATGGAGACTATGGCCATATGAAAGGCCTTGAGCTAGCTTAAACGATATTTTTTTTCGACGTTTTGTTGTGGAGTCGGATGCACTAAATGTGATTTCGGCCCTTAACAACTCATTTGGATGGTAGTTGCTTTAATTTTATTTTATTAGACTGTTTGGATTTAGTTACCAGTTTTGATTCAATTAGCTTTGTTTATGTTTGTGCTCTGCGAACCAAGCGACTTATGTGATCGCTAGGCAGATTGGTTATGTGTCATATGTACAACACAATCCCCCAACGTGTATCACCTCACTTTTGATTTCTTCTCATATATTCAAAAATTGATAAGTAAATACTAAATACATATCCTAAAAATAAAAAAATAGACCAAAATGTCTTAAATTCTAAAAGACTCACTTTTTTTTTTTGTAAAAATAAATGCACTCATTCAACTGATTAAAGGAATACAGAGTCAACCAATATAGCTAGTTTACTCAGTAAGCCAATTTGCATACACGGCCAACACCTCACATCTGAGACTAAAACCATATACTTTAACACATACATAAAAGTCCAACAACCATAGTAACTGATCTAACACTCAGAATGGTATGAATGACTAACTATGACGCATTGATCCTACCAAGGCTTTCCGACTCACACCATGAAAACATTAAGGGTTAATTACACATGGCACCCTTGTATTATACACGATTTGCATATGACTACCCTACGGTTCTATTTTAACTTTTGGCTACCCTGTATTATGCCATTTTTTGACGGAGGGGCCTCTCCATCACAAAATATTCCATTTTTAACAGAATATTTCATTTTTGATCATGTACCATGCACATGACCTAAAATCAATCAAAAAAAAAACCCAAAATCAAACCCAAAACCAACAAAAATCAACCAAAACAACCAAAAAATCAATAAACTGGCGCTGGAGTTTGTTGATTTTTGGTTGATTTTGGGTTTGATTTTCGGTCATGTGCATGACACATGATCAAAATTGGAATATTCTGTTAACAAATGTAATATTTTGCGCCAAAAAGGCCCTTCCGTCAAAAAATGTCAAAGTACAAGGTAGTCAAAAGTTAAAATAGAACCTTAGGGTAGTCATATGCAAATCATGTATAATACAGGGGTACCATGTGTAATTAACCCAAACATTAATCCTGATGGGCTCTCATTTCTCTTAGTACAAACAGCTCCATGAGTACTAGGTACTAGAACCTACACCCGCCTCCACTATGGGCCAGTCTTACTAAAACTTTGTTAAAAAAAAAATCTTTTCTTTCTAAAATAAATAATTTGATAAGACATATTGGTAAGGGCATTATGTGATAGGCGATTATAGGGGTTACAGGCTAAGGTTAGGTCTTTCCTCCACGTGCATGATCGGCGTCGGTTTGGCTAGGGTTCCAGCGATGGGTATACTATGTTGGAACATGAGGGGTTTGGGGAATGATGTGAATGCGGCTCTAGGAGATTTGGTTTGGTTTCACAAACCTAAGATCATTTTCCTTAGTGAGACAAAACAAAATAGGGTAGAGATGGAGGTGGAGGTGGTTAAAAGGTACCTACGAATGGAGGGTTGTTGTGCAGTCGATTGTGAGAGTCACGGTAGAGGTTTGGCGATCCTGTGGTTGAAACTGGGCTCTGTATCTCTTCTAGAAAATCACAAAGGTACATGATGTGTTACTCGACTTGAGGGAGTGGGGTCAGTGGCGCTTCACCGGTTTCTATGGTAGTTCGGTGAGAAATAGTTGTAGTGAGTCGTGGGAGGCGCTGAAGAACTTGAAGTGGGTGTCGAACATGCCTTGACTATGTGCGAAGAACTTCAATGACATAGTTTCATCGGATGAAAAGGTGGGCAGATGGCCTCAACCTACACATCTAATGGATGGATTCTAAGACGCCATATATGAAGCAAGGTTATTGGATCTTGGAGCGGAAGGGGGTCATTTTACGTGGAAGAAGGGACCGAGTGATAACCCCATAATGCAAGAGAGACTTCACCGTGCATTAGCTTCAGAATCTTGGATTCGGGAATGCCCTAGTTGGTCGGTTAGGAACCTCCCATTTACTTCATCTGATCATCGTCCTTTATTGATCGATAACCATATAAATAGGGTTACTGTTGATAGAAGGTTCAGGTTTGAATTATTGTGGAATATGGATTCCAAATGTGGAGAGGTTATTGGGACCGCTTGGCATGATGCTTCTTTAGAGGGCATTATACAGAAACTGTCAAGGTGTGGGGAGGCGCTGAAATGATGGGATGGTGGGAGTATGCGTAAGCTACAGAAAGAGGTGGATCGGGCACACAAGAAACTAAATCTAGCATATAGGAATGGGAGAAGAGAAAACGAAGCAAGAAAGGTTTACATGGAGGCTGTTAAGAAGCAGGAGATTTTTTGAAAACAAAGAGCTAAGACCATGTGGCTATTGGATGGGGACCTTAATACGAAGTTCTTACACCAAAAGGCATCCACAAGGAAGAGGAAGAACAAGATCTTTATGTTGAAAGATGGGGATGGAGAGGTCAGGTCGGGAGCGAGATTGGAAGAGGTTGTCCATGGACACTTTTCGAAAATGGCAGAGTCGGGTGGGTGTGATCCATGTCGTATTTGCAGATTTGTGAAGGAGGTAGTTTCCGAGGAGGACAATATGTTGCTTATGCGTGAAATCACGGTGGAGGAGTTAAAGTTGGCGCTTATGGATATGTGCCCGTCTAAGGCGTCGGGTCCAGATGGGATGAGTATGAGATTCTATCAAAGCCACTGGAATATTATTGGTGAAAAAGTGACCAAGGTTTGTCTGGACTGTCTCAAGTCAGGTTCATTCCCCTCGGGGTTCAATGACACCTGTATTTCCCTCAATCCTAAGGTGTCGAATCCTTCTGTGGTAACGGAACTTAGTTCGGTTGCCTTTTGTAATGTGATCTACAATATTTTGTCCAAAAATACTGACGAACAGATTGAAGGAGGTAATCGAACACTACATTTCAGAAATTCAGAGTGTCTTTGTAGTTGGAAGACTTATAATTGATAACGTCTACATTGAAAATGAGGTTATTCATTGAGTTGAGAGGGCGAAGAAAATGAAGGAAGAGTGGATGGCCTTCAAGGTCCATATGTCGAAAGCCTATGACATAGTGGAGTGGGATTACTTAGAGGCCATTATGATTAAGATGGGTTTTGCTAGTAAGTGGATTAATTGGTTGATGCTTTGTGTTGATCTGGATGGCAGCCTGTTGAAGGAACTTGTGCCATCCAGGGGTATTCGCCAAGGTGACCCCCTTTCCCCGTACCTATTTATCCTTTGTGCGAAAGGGTTATCAAAGGCTTTGTCTCATCTGGAGAATCGAGGTGGGTTGAAGGGCTGCCAAATCAGGAGGGATTTCCCACAAATTAGTCATCTTTTCTTCACAGATGATTCAATAATCTTTTGTCGGGTCAATGAGGAGGAGTTGGTTGCTCTTCACCGGGTGTTCACGAAATACGAGAAAGCTTCAAGCCAATTGATTAACTATAATAAATCAGTAGTAATCTTTAGTCTGTCAACCAAACCGGACAAGAGAGGTTTTGTTTGCTTCTGGTTGGGTGTGGTAAAGACAGAGAGCTTTAGAGAGTATTTGGGAGCTCCGGTTGGAGTGGGCAGGTGTCGATCAAAAGCTTTTAGTAAGGTGTTTGATGCAGCTCGTTTTAGGGTTAATGGTTGGACGAAGAAGATGTTGCCTGGAAGTGGAAGGGAAGTGTTGCTTAAATAAGTTTCGCAAGCTCTCCCTACTTATATTAGGGTGTGTACATTCTCCCGAGGGGTATTATGGATGCTCTAGAAAAGATTTGGAATGCCTACTGGTAGGGATCGTCTGCTCTAGACAACGCATACATTGGAAGTCTTGGCAAAGGCTATGTAAATCGAATGATAAGGGTGGCTTGGGATTCAGAAGTGTCCGGTAATTTAATGTGGCCATGTTAGGGAAGCTAGGTTGGCGTTTGCTGACCAAACCCGACTGCCTTTTTAGCAGGTTGTTTCGAGTGAGATATTTTTCCGCGACTACCTTTTTGGAGGCTAAATTAGGGGGTGCCCTAAGCTACATTTGGCGCTCAATAATGGAGGCACAGAACTTAACTGTTGCGGGTTCTAGATGGAGGATTGGGGATGGTAGGTCTGTCTGAGTTTTTGCTGATAAATGGGTTGACGTAGATATCGATTTGGGGGTAGAACCGGCTGCTTGGGCTCATGAGTTTGTGGTTGAGCAACTGTTTGGGAATCATAGTGACTCTTTGGATGAGGCCAAAATGATGCCCTTCGCATCTTAAGAGAGGTCCATAACCAGATTTAGGATATACCTATTATGATTTTTAAGTTCAGGGATGAGTTTGTTTAGTCTCTTGAGCTAGATGGCGAATACTCGACGAGGAGCGCCTGAATTTTTGCACCCAATGTTGGTTAGCGCAGAGGAGAATGAGGCATGTTATGGTCACCGCACGTACAACCAAAGATACGAATATTCAGGTGGAAGGTCTTAGCAAATTGTCTACCTGTAGGGAGCCGCTTGTTATCTAAGGGGGTTGATACGGACACGGGGTGTAAATCGTGTGGTTTGAACATGAAGGACAGTTGGCATGCTTTATTTGTCTGTCCAGATGTAGTGGGTTGCTGGAGGGAGATTGGGTTGGATAGCACCTTGCAAGGGGTGAACACGGTGTGGGAGTGGTTTGCCCAAGTGTCGAAATCTTTATCGCATGGGAATCTCAGCTCGATGTTTATTTGGGGTAGGCCTTGTGGTGAAGGAGGAATGTGCTTGTTTGGAAAAATCTGAAGTATACTAGGGAGGAGGTAAGTAAAATGGTTGTGTCAACAAGGGAGGGGTGGGCGCAAACTCAGAATGCGAAAATAAGGGTATGGAAGGGTGGTGGTGGTGGTGGGTCTGTCCACCCGAAGGGGAGGGTGACTTGGGTGAAACCCAGGGCGAGGTGTGTTGCGCTAAATTTGGACGCGACGTTTTTTGGGAGAGTCACGGGAGTGGTGTTGGCTGGGTGGCTCGGGACTATGAAGGTAAGGTGGCTAGGTAGGGGTTGGAGAATATGGGATGGTTGGAAAAGGGATGCACCAGTAGAGGAGGCGATGTCCATTAAAGAAGCTCTAAAGTGGGCGCTGAAGGCAGGGTGGCGGTCGGTTTCCATGGAGAGCGACGCGACGGTGGTTATGGCAGACCTACAGCGAAGAAGAGTTATTAAAAGCCAATATGACTTAGTTGTGGCTGATTTATTGGAATTATGTAGGAGTTTTATTTCCGTTGAAATCTATTTTGTTAAACGCTCTGCGAACAATATAGCGCACAATATACCTCGTAGTACTGAACATAGAGTTGGTTGTGGCGAGTGGGGAGTACGTGATGTGCCCCCATTTCTTGTATTCGGCTCTTGATACAGATCATTATTAATGAATTAGGGTGCCTAGGGCACCATTCCCCCTTAAAAAAAAAAAAAAAAACAATTTGATGAGACAAACCATTTTGGAATGAAAAAAACATGACAAGACAAAACAAAACCCCTATTAAAAACCCGAATCACTAAAATGAATCTCCAACCCGCCGCCGCTGCTCTCCGTCACCTCTCCTCTCTCTTCCTCCGCAGCGCCGTCTTCCTCTCCCTCCGACCGCCGCTTCTCCGTCATCGTCGCCGGTAACCTCTCTTCCTTATCTCCATGAATTTAATCTATCCACCATAGCATCAAAATGCGATTACATCACATAAACCTAGAAAATGCAGCTCAATTGAAGAGTGTTTAGTCTATTCATGTTGAGTGTGAGTGTGGCAACTACATCGATTCTCAAAATTCGATACCCTAAGTAGAGATCGGAACGCATTTTAGCTGCAGATAGGAGTTGCTTGTGCATAATCTCAAGTGCTTAGTTAGTTTATTGAATAGTGTTGTTGAGAACTTGTTTCATTGGATTGAGAACAGCCTAAAGTTCTGTAGCTTAGCTTGTTACATTCTGCTGACTATTCTTACTACCAATGCAAATCTTGAATGTATCTGCAATTTCGGTCACTCACAAATGCTTCTGTTAATCTGGTTGTTTGTGGCCCCATCCTTTGCCTTTTTTCTGTTAACATTACTATAGCACATATGGGTTATTAAAATGCTGCATTGAAAAATCTAACCAGATGAATCACCATTTTTGTGTTAACATGTCATTATCATTAATATTATTATAGTCGTCGTATTAGTGAAACGATGAAATTTTTGTAGAATAACCTATCAAAACCATTTGTCATTCTAAAACCTCATATTAAAAATTAAATGCCGCATTGAAAAATCTAACCATTTTAGGAGAGAAATCCAGTCAAATGGTCTTGCTAGAAATATTAACGCTTGAAGTATGAGCGCCCAACTGGTGAAGAGGTTTGATTTTGATGCGCGTATTATAATTTTTAATGATCCCTGTATTTAACCGTCGTAGGAGCCACTTCTCTTGTCAGCCTTGTGACCCGATAGTCTACTCTCTTTTAGTAGGACTTTTGTATGATAGCATTAGATTCCTACACTGACAATCCAATTAAGAGCTTTTGTTGATCTTATTTCTATGTGTCAATGGATTGAACGATGAAGGCCCGTATCTAACCGCTGTGGCAGTTACTGTCTTGTTAGAGCATTGGCGTCCTTTCCAGCAAAACTATTCTGGTAGTTGGCTAGTTGCACGTAGGCCCCAAATATTATTTTTTCTTTCTATATGTTGTTTTTGCCAATCATGAAAGGTGATTGAGGCCGTCTGAGAAACAAATAGGAAAAATTACATTGAGTGCACGGCACAAGATGTGAAAATCGGATTCAAAAGAGTGAAATCAGAAGTCATTTTGGTAGGATATTAATCATTTGCCTAGCAGGTATCCAAGCATGTTTGACGCTTATGCAATGGCATGCACTTAGAGGTCAAATATGACACGAACTTGGAATCTTAGACCTCATTTGCTCAGAAGAGTTGATAAGCACCAAAGAGACAGTTATATATATCATTTTGCTTGAAGTTATAATAGATTTCATAACTGAGGTTCACTGATAAGAAAGGCAACAAAATTTAAGTCTGGCTACTTCACTTGCCACAAGTCAAATGTTCATTATCATCTCTACATTAATTGCTCACACTGTACAGCTCAGTTCATTAGGGATGCTGAACTTCAGTGAATCAAGTAGTTTTAAGAAGAGTATGAGGGTGGTTAATGTGATTCCAAGGACTGTTTTTGACTTTTGTTGCCAGAATCTATTAGATATGGCAGAAGAGGTAGTCAATCAAATCATAAAATCTTCATGTAGGAAATCATTGATAAACGTGTACATAAAGTAGTAGAAAATTTTGGAAAGTTAGCGATTGGCGAATATGTAGCAACTCCTTTAATAGCTGCACGTGTGTGAACTTTGATGAAGGCGGGTGGACTTCCAGTTAAACTTAGCAGACTGCTGTTTGTTTTGTTTTAGAATCACTCTAGTTGATTGTGAAGAATCTCAAATGAGGATCAATTGTCTATAGAAGCTAGTTTCTGTTCTTCAGTTTAACTACCGGTCATAATCTTTATATCATTACTAACTTTTAGAACTTTGACCTAATATTTTGCACTAATGCTTCTGAGGATTTGCAATCCCCTTAATAGAGAAACATAGAATGATTTCTCCCATGTACACTCTTATTTTATTAGGTAAGCTATCTTGTCATGATAGGCCTAAGGACTAGGGAGGAGTATGTTCTATCATTGGACGCTTTAAAAGAAACATAATCCTCAATAACATGTTCGGCATAGTTTCCGGCCTTGTAATTTTACTTTTTCTTTCATGTTTACCTTATTTCCATTTTTACATAAATTTTTATTCAAAGCACTTTCCTAACCCTTATTTTGCTTTTGTTTTCCTATTTTCATCAGCTGATAGTTGATATACTTATATTCTGAGTGCAGAAGTTAGCTTTGCCATGGAAAGCTCTGATGATGAGAAGGAAGGAGTTTTGGGGAATCATGTACCTAAAAAACTTTGTCGTGGATCAGTATCTAATGGCGTAAAATTTGTAGATGAAGTACTGAATGGGCAAAACGAGCGTTGTTTGGAAAACTTTCGTATGGATAAGCAGATATTTTACAAGTTGTGCGATATTTTGCAAGCCAAAGGCTTACTGCGCCACACAAATAGAATCAAGATTGAGGAGCAATTAGCCATATTCTTGTTCATTGTTGGCCATAATTTACGGACTCGAGCTGTTCAGGAGCTATTTAGATATTCTGGAGAAACCATTAGTCGCCATTTCAACAATGTTCTGAATGCCATTATGGCAATTTCGTTAGATTTTTTTCAGCCTCCGGTTTCTGATGTTCCTCCAGTGATCTTAGAAGATCCCAGATTTTGTTTATATTTCAAGGTAAACGACGGTGATTATCAGTGCCTTATTCTGTGTGACTTGTATCTCATTTTCAAATTTGTTTATGTTAGGACTGTGTTGGAGCAGTTGATGGCATACACGTACCAGTAATGGTGGGTGTTGACGAACAAGGACCTTTTAGGAATAAGGATGGTTTGCTTTCACAAAATGTTTTGGCAGCTTGCTCGTTTGATTTGAAGTTCCATTATGTTCTAGCAGGGTGGGAAGGATCAGCATCAGATTTGCGAGTTCTGAATTCTGCTCTCACAAGGCGGAATAAGCTGCAGATACCAGAAGGTAAGAAATTTGTTTCATTTCTGATTTATGTAATATGTATATACCGCATTAATTGCATAATCTGTTTGTGGATACTCTCTCCGCATCCCTCCAAAACCCAAATTGCTACTTTTACGGTCAACACAACTAGTTTGAAAGAGAGAGAGAGAGAGAGAGAGCCAACAAAACTTTGGCTTAGACCAAGTCTCAAATAATATTTGAATAACTCATTAAAAGTACCTGGATCCAACGAGCCACTTTGCGCCAAGAAATTCATAGGGATGGGTATGAGTTCTAATTAAATAGGTTTCAAATTTTTATTGATTTGGCTAAGCGGGTACTAGGGTTAGTTCATGAGGTGGCATCTTCTCACTTGGCTGAGTCTGAGCCTGAGCCCATCAAAGTTCGACTGAAATTTTTTCTCTCTTTATGCATGGCTTTGTTTTGGGTCATTAATTTTTCTTTTGGACTTAAGTTTGTTGGATTAAAATTCCATGATGCAGGTAAATACTACCTCGTGGACAACAAGTATGCGAACATACCCGGCTTCCTTGCCCCATATCCCGGTGTTCCTTATCACTCAAGTGAGTTTCCTAGTGGCTACCATCCTCAAGATCCTAAGGAGCTATTCAATCAACGGCACTCATTGTTACGAAACGCCACCGATCGGATCTTTGGCGCATTGAAGGCCCGGTTCCCTATACTGATGTCAGCCCCTCCATATCCATTACAAACACAAGTGAAGTTGGTTGTGGCAACATGTGCCTTACACAATTACATCCGTAAGGAGAAACCAGACGACTTGCTTTTCAAAATGTATGAATACGAAACTGTCCAACAGATGGAAGAGTCGTTGCCCCCATTAGAGATGGAACAGCAGGTTACGCAAGTTGAGAACCAGGCTATGGACGTCACATTTGAAACGGAGCAGCTAGAAATAGCCTCGAGGGTGCGGGACTCGATTGCAAGCCAAATGTGGAATAATTACCTCCATGATCTATCAACAATGTAGATAAAATTGACGTCGCTTACAGTTTCAGGTTAGGTTTGAAGTTAAATTCATGTGGAAGATTGGCAACATATTACAACTTATCGATCCTGTTGTTGTCATTCGACACTCATTGTTCATAGTAAAAAGAAAAGAAAAACCGTGACTGTCGTTCTGTTGATATTAGAGCTCGAGGAACGCTTGCAAAAGAAATTTTTTGATGAAAACCTTTATACTGCAGGAGGAACCTGATTGATACATATTATAATTGTTGTGTTGTTTTGTTTGTTTTGGTGTTTGCTGATGCATGTAAGGTGCTTGATGTGCACCACCAGGAAGTTACTTATAGGAATTTGGTTGGTACATTTGAAACAATCTCAAAGTTAATACTCTTCGTTTTTTTCTTGGGTGGGTCATTTTAATACTTTGTTTCCTTTTTCTTTTGCGCTTTCTATAGTTTTGAGATTTGTTAATATATTTTTTTTATCAGTTGAGGTACACAGCAGTAGGTAGCTCTCCCCTTTTAACCCAAATTCCACAAATTTCACTCCATATCGTAGCAAGAAGGCTCGAACTCGAGACATCAGAGGGATCCAAAACGCCCTAAACTGCTTGGCCCAATATGCTTTGTTAGATTTGTTAGTATTTTAGTTTTAAGATGGTATACACACATGTTTTATGATTAATAATAAGAGTAAAATGTATATCAGTTGATTGATATAAAATTATATTAGTTGCAACTTAACAAAGCCAATGAGGTAATGACACCTCATTTAAAATCACTTTTACCCACCCAAGTGAATTTGTGGGAGCGGAGCGACCCGTCCGGATCCATGATTTTAAATGAGATGTCACCACCTTATTAGTGCAACTGATATAACTTT
>JAYMTK010001813.1:0-15357 GCA_036897405.1 Pelargonium myrrhifolium | reverse complement strand
GAGGTCATGTGCATGACACATGATCAAAAACGGAATATTCCGTTAAAAATGGAATATTCCGTAACGGAGAGGTCCCCCTGACATAATACAGAGTAGTCAAAAGTTAAGAGAGAACCTTATGGTAGTAATATGCAAAACGTGTATAATACAGGAGTGTCATGTGTAATTAACCCTAAATATATTAACTTTTTAAGACAAATTTATGTTGGTACAAGAGGTTTGCCCAAATGTATAAAGTGGAGGGGGTGACGAGACGCAGACCTTATAAGCGATCTAGTGAGGAAGGGAGCTTTAGAAGTGAATCGGCTAGGTGAGCGCGAGTGATTTGGTGAAACGGGGCATCAAAGGTGAACCGATGAGACGAAGATATTTGAAAGTGACACGACGATGCAGGAATTTTGAATGTGTGGGAGCTCTTCTTGTGAGATTTTTTACTTTTACGTGGAGACCGGGTATGGAAAAGATTATTAAAAAGATTCCTAAAATCATAGGGTTATTGTTTTTGAAATAAAGCATAATACAAAGAGTATTAAGAAACTCCACAACTCCTCACATTTCCATTTTTGGCCTTACAATAAATGAGGCAACGAGGACTCGAGACAATAAAAGACTATAAATTCACAAGAATGGATCCTCACATTTCCTAAACATTTACTCTCCATAAGACACCTTCAAGTTACAAGAAGAGGTCATCACATTTATCCGCCATTGCTCACTCTTCAAGGTCTCTGTCTCATCGGATCCATTTTAATGTACCCGTCTTATTGGGTCACTTTCAAGGCTTCCCGCCCTAAACCTTCAAAACTTTCTGCCTCATCGAGCCACTTCCAATGCTCCTTGCATTGCCGGTTCACCTTCAATGAGACTTTCTCTTTCTAGAGTCTTTCCGTATTGTTCAAGATTCTCTAATGAAATATTATTACTTTAATGTCTGAGACGATTTTTTAGGCACACATCTAAGTCTCCGCTTAATAGGTGTCCATCATTGTGCAGGCTCTGGGAACCTGTGAGGAAGGTCTGGAGCCTCCGACTCCACCTTCTAGTACCACAGCCTCCAACTCCATCTCTTGTGACTCCAAACTGAGAACATTTTTGAGACAACTACTCTAGCAAATGAACAAGACAAACAACATATCCTAGTGTATTGATTTAAAATGGCCACGTGGCAGTTAGATACAACAGAGACCACTGACCCTCACTAGTCTCGACCTCAGATGATCATCCCTCCTCAATAAGATCTTTCTCGTAGTTCACTCGGGTTGGGTCTGGTCTTCACCAAAAGTTTAGGAGTGGCTGCAACCCAATCGCCGATCGTCTCCATCTTCTCCGGCTGAATCTCCGGTCAGGTAGGCCTCCACGCCTTTACATCTACATAAATGTACGCATGCATTCCTGTACATTATCTTTTGAGCTGAATCGTCACGAGTTCGGAGAATCTGTGTTGTATCATTGATTTATTCAAGTTCGGTGTTCATGGAATCATATTGTATGGATACACGATTGCGTACGCAATTGAATTTTTATATACATATGTGTGCGCTCTTTGGACCTGCTATTTTTAGGTCAATGCCTTGCTTGCTCTGATTTTAGTGCTAATTTGGTATAGGAAAGTTTCAATTTCCTCGTTGCAATCGATTGAAAACTTTACAAAAATGGTTGATTAGAGGGGCTTGTTGTGAAAATTGATAACTTGTTTACTTTCTCTTGCCGCTGTGGGGTGGTTATGTGCTAGAATTTTGCTTTGAGACATATAATCCTTAATGGAACTGTAAATGCTAATTTTGTTCTCAACTTTTTGAGCTTTTTAGGGTTTTTCTTGCTATTGTGCAGAGCTGTTTCTTTAAAATGTGAAGAGATCGTTGATGAAGTTATAGCCATATTGGGAGTGGTAGAATTCATTTATGTTTCTGGAAGAGAATGTATTAGTGCCTGAAAATAGGAGAGAAGAATGTTATGAAATCCTTCTATTGGAACTTATTGAATTTTTTTCCATATCTTTCTAGTGAAGAAAGTTGTTCTGTTGCAAGATGAACCCTTTCAACTTTTGTCTTCTTAGTCCCTTCATTAAATTGTTTATTTACTCTTAACTGTAGTTTGTTTTATTAAAAAGAAACAGGAACATCAAAATCTGGAAACCTCAATGGGCATGTTACTTCCAGACATAATATATATTTTCATGTGTTGGGAATTAATCCTAATTTGGTTTTATTTGTTATCCGTTATTAGTGCTATAGGTATTTGCCTTCAATTTCATCGACTTGTAATTGTGTTGTTTGATTTTGGCTTAGCCAATATAATTCATATATATCGACCTTTTTTGCGTAAGCATCTGTATTGCTTTATTCCCATAGGTAGTTTTACTTATAAAAGTTGTTCTTGTGAGTGTCAAGTTTTTGCTGGTATAAAGAATAGGGCTCAGGGGTTAATAGTTTCTTGTTATATTTTTTAATATTGCTTTGTGTTGTTTCTGATCTGAACTTGATAATTTCATTGAAGCATGTGGAGAGTTTGGAGACAGGGTTTGAGATCTTTTTAGTTTGGAAATTATTCATACTGTTAATACTCTTACAAGACTAAAGTGATTCAATTCTCATTTCAAACCAATACTGTTTATGCTGTACAGTTTGCTTCATGTGTATTTCGTGCATATCAAATTTCATTGATGTTGTATTGTCATAACATTTTGATCATGGCTACTTTAGTGTTCATCAGACAATTATATGGCTTCCTTTCGAGCATTCTGGAATAGTCCACTCGGTCCAAAAACAAGTCATTTTTGGGGACCAGTTGCCAACTGGGGATTCGTTGTGGCTGTATGTTTCACCTCCCTGATTCTCTTATCAAATAAAGTTATAAGTTCTACACACACTTGCACTTATACCTGTAATGCAACTTTATTATCCATCTCTTATCAAAATTCTGAAACTCGTGCTTTATATAACTTTATGATGTTTTGTGGACTGAACAGGGGTTGGTGGATATGAAGAAGCCCCCAGAAATGATTTCTGGCAACATGACTGCAGGTTATTGGAATAAAATACGTCTGTTTCCTGTAGTAGTACCTATGTTGTCATGATTGTAATCTTTGCTTTATATTGGTCTTGCAGCAATGTGTGTTTATTCGGCATTATTCATGAGATTTGCATGGATGGTACAGCCTCGTAACTATCTACTTCTGGCATGTCATGCTTCAAATGAAACTGTACAACTCTATCAACTCTCCCGGTGGGCAAAATGTCAGGGGTAATTATCGAGCATGTCGTTTCTTTTAAAATTTCATTAAGTTACATTCCATATAGTTTTTTTTTTCAGCCTTGTAATTTTATTTCCTTCATGTATCTCTTGAAAATCTGTTTCCCTTCCACATTATAGCATGCTTAGAAATATTTTGGCTGGGCTTGTTTTTTACCAGTATAATGAAGCTGGTAGTCGCCACTGATTTGAGGAATAGAAAAGTTTCAATTAATTAACGCATAAAAAAACTACTCAGCCAGAAAAGAGGGCATAAGATGCTTTTATTTTATCGGCATCTTCAATGAAACTATTCCCTTGAAACTAAACAATCAAACGATTTATCTGTTTATTTGTAGTCAATTAACATCTCTTATATTTATCTTAAATGACGTCCTAGTTGCATTAACTTATTCCAACTTCCATTTGTGTTTCTTGCACATCAAGCAAGTATGTGTTCATATTCCTGAACTGGAAGATACATACTGCATGATTCGACACTTATTCATTCATGTTCTTATTTTATTTTTACAGGTACTTGACGCAGAAGAAGGAAGAAGCTACTTCTAAGTAACTTGATGGTGGTTTTCTTCTTTTCCCTTTTTTATGTTTTGGTGATTTCTGCAGAAATTGTCCGTTTCAACGATAGTGATTTTTCTGTAATGCAAATTTATAGGGCATAATTCAGTTAAAATTGAGTCAATTTCTGCTGATTGTCATTTTATTTGTACTATATACTGTTTGATCAATAATTATTGTATTGAAACTTGTGAGAATGATAATGATACAAATGTTGGATTTTAGTTAATGATTTGAGATCATGCATTAAGTTTGGTGAGGATATTTCTTATCTGCCTCAAAATATCTGGAAATTATACCTTCCTCCATTTCAACATCTGAAAAAACAAAACAAATTGAGATTGTTAGTTAAATATGTTGTGTAACATACAAGAATTATCTTTACTCCTTTTGGCTAGAACCCCGGAAGCAAAACACAAGGGTTGTATGTCGTTGTCGCATAGCTATTTGAAATACAAATCGAAAGTCTCCTATATCCTACTGTTTTTCTCGCAAAATTATGGGGACTCCCAAAAGTCCCTGCAACGGCTAGCCTTAGAATCAAGAATTAGAAGCATCATCGGGACCTTTTCCTCGTTTGCTTCTTTTCTTTGATTTTAGTTTTTTGCTTTCCTCTTGTTCTTTAGATGCACTATCACTCTTGTTGCTTCCTTCGGCTTTGTTAGATGCCTTGTTCTTCTTTCTTTTGACGGGCAGGGTTGTTTCTTCCTCCTCTCCGGTTTCCGCCACCTGAGTTTTAGATGCCCTCTTTTTGCTTGCTTCGGGTTTTTTGGATGCCTTCTTCTTCTTTGTTTTAACAGGCGGGGTTTCTTCCTCGATCTCATGATTCGTGGCTTCATGTGATGATGCATCTGCTGCTGGGTTGACAACTTCTGCTTGTACAGATGTGACATGTATTTAGTGGAATCACAGAATTGTGAAGATTTGCTAACATATATATATATATATATATATATATAGAGAGAGAGGGAGAGAGAGAGGTCTAACCTTCATCAGTGAAATTGGAATCAAAAACAACACTCGTAAGATGTTGCTTCAGGAAAACCTGTAGCCACAGCAAAGAGAATTAAAGAACGGCAAATAGTAAGCGACATTTCAAAGCACAACTAAGTCGCTACCTTAAACGCAAACAAAGATACTTAAACAGAGAGTTACTGGCCTCAATTCAAAGAGTGTTTAGGGTGTTTTTGGGGGATTTGAGCCAAATGAAGTGTTGTTTGGGAACTCCAAGAATTTGAATTTGGATTTGGATTTAAGTCAAAACACTGGATTTCAATTGACAGCTCTTGCATTTCAAATCAAATCGATGTTCTTAAATGCAACCTAATTTCCCGACAACTTCCTAACATTGAAGGCCAAGGACATACCGCAGAAAGAAGCTGCCGCGTGTTGACATCCCAAAGGCGCAAATAGCTATCAAGTCCTACAAACAATTGCTTCAGTTAGTTGTATGCAGTCACAATTGAGCTCAAAACAAGGAACCTAAATGTCAAAAGGCTACGAAACGGTGTAAAACAAAAGGGGAAATTTTATTCAGAAGACCATACACAAGCCCTGCAAACATTTTCCAGAATTAGACAATACAAAAATAACAGCAAGAAAATATTGATAGGATTATAAGGTTGTGATATATGTTGTATGCTATCTCGACATCATATAGGAGGTGAAAGTCTCGTCACTTCAGTTTCCTAATCCCCCCCAAGTCGGAGACTCCCAACCACAGGCTAATAGTAATACAAGGGTGCTGGTGCATATGCACGGAAACCCACACGAGAACATAAACAACAAATTTAATACTCATGCATGTATGTATTTAGGCATATAATACCCGATATGGATAAATGCTTTTATGTAATATACTCACCACATGATGCAATCACCGGGAGTTCAGGGTGCCTAGCTATGGATCTAATGCTTCCAGAACACTTCCCCAAAAAGCATCCTAACAATTTCCCTGAAATAACAACAGTTTCATCGTTAAAAAAACAATGGAGCAAAAGAGAAACTTAAATCAATTGAGAAAAAGTAAATGAAGAATAGCAGTCATTGTGAAGGCAACACTATATATTTTATACTACTACATTGGTCAAATGGAGAATATTCATTTCGCTTAAAAACAGGGAAAAGGATCTCCTCGGAGTACCCGTCTCTGATATAAGAACCCTATATCACGATGCATTATCATAGAACAAAACAAATGTCTTGGGCTTACCATTAATTGAACCATAGTCTCCCAAATATACATTGTCAATTTTATCAAAATAGAAACTAGTTCAGGAGACTGCCTATGTTTACCGAACTGTTTCAGATATTACTTTCATAGAATGTAAAAGGATCATGTATGTGTGTCTACTCTTCGTATGTTTCTTTGCTTTGATCAAAGAGTCGAGTTATCTACCATGTTCCAAGCAAGCAAAGCTATATGTGCCCGTGTAATATGTCATGCAAGAGTGTCCAAAAAGCAGCAGAAAACAAATACGGAGTATCTCATCTATTCTATAACCAACAAGAACGCTTAAAACAGCAGAAAACTGATGATTGCCATCATAGATGACAGTGAGAGAGCAGTTAGTGTGAAAATTTGACCAACTGAAAGAGCAGTTGGATAGCCTTCGAACATTTAATCAGACAGATGATATGCTTGAGATAAGATTATGCACGTGAGCAGAAGACGTAAACTTCTCATACTGCATTTGACCAAATTATACATACCTGTTCGCATGTCAAAAGAAGCAAGATCACCCGACCCATTCCCTACATAGACTTTATGACCATCTAAATCTTCAGCAACTGCTTTAATAGCAGTTTCCCGGAAATCAAATGATAGAACAGGTCTTCGCTGAGCAGAAATATCATATAAGCGTACCTGTTGCAAAAAAAGCAGTTCTTCGAGTTCAAGTTACAGAGTGACAAAAAGGTCCTACAGGATAAAGAACTACTGGAAAGGATGCCACAAAGAAACATAACTTCACTATAAGCATCAAGAACAAACATGATATGGAACTCTATAAAAACACCAAGAGATTACAATAAATGGACAAATAACTCGGGCTTTTTTTTTTTGAAAAAATAAGGCACCGAGTGTCAGAAGAGCTTGTCTGATTCGAGTGTCGGACACCAACACGCTGCTGGAGGAGGGTGTTGGTGCTTCATACCCAAAACTCTTTCCAAACCCAATTAGTTGTTTCAGGACAACAGAACTTCAAGGGTATGATTACCTGATGACTATTGGTGCCAGCCACAAATTTACGATGGTCATCTTTACTCAGAAATGCGGCAGATGTAAACCAAGTTGGTGTGAAAATACCAAGGCTGTTCTTAGGAGGCTACAAAAAAAAAAGGTAACTGAATAAATGCAAGACTAAACATCTCAAAGATTACACATTCATTAAAGGCTTTCAACTAAGATATTATGGGGAGCGGAATACTCACAGATTTAGCAGTCCAGATCTTAGCACACGTATCAAGATCCCACACGTTAACTTCAACACCCTTCCTGGATTTACAAAGAAGAAAATGATTAGTTTCTCCAACCAATAAGCTAGTATACTCCACAGCAACCCACTATCAAACGAGACCAAACTAAGGCTTTCCAACTTTATGTCAAGTTATAAAGGTACGAAAGCACTCACCCTCCAAATAAAGCATAGTTTTCATTTCCATCCACCTTGGAACATACGATAGTACCAGAAGCACAGACATTAAATGTGCTTGAAGAATCAGAATGAGAAGAATCTTCATGTGTATTCAGAACTTCAACAGACCTAATTATTGCATTTCCCTTTGTTGTACATGTAAGCAAACCGCAGGACCTGATATGACAAGCAACAAAAAAATGATCAGTCCTACATGACACAAGGAGTAGCACACATTATAAATATGCTAATTCAAAGTTTAGACGTGATGGGCAAGAACGTGATCCTTTTAATTCCTAAGAATTATTGTTGTAAAGCCCAGATATCAACAGAAGTGCACTACCTTGAAGCTGAATCCGATCCCTTTGTTTTGAGTAAATGCAGACCAGCAATAGCATCATCTTCAGGTCGAATACCATCATCACTGACACTAGAAATCATAGCACGAACATCCCCGTTGAGAGGATTGAGAATTTCAATCTGCAGCATATTTAAAGCACAAAAACTTTCAGAACTACAAGCTAAACCGAAGCATAAATGTTATTCCAATATTTTCAGAGTCCCAAGATATACTCACTGCGCCACTTTTCCTTGCAACAGCTAACAACTGCAACAGGAAAAAAAAAGGGGGGAGGAAAGGAAGTAAGAATGCAACGACAAGGCTAAATAGATCAGGAAATTAACAAAGTGAGATTAAAGAATATAAAAGTGAACTGATATCTATATAACCAAAGAAAACACAAGATTAGCCTGTTTGTCAGAAACTATTGCACTGATCACCAACAAGTTTGTATGTCATAATGCACTATCGAAGAGTTGGTAACTACAAACCCCATATGTAAACTCAATCAATAGGTATCAAGGTAGTCACCATGAAACATCTCTAACTCAGAACTGGAATGGAAACATGCTAAACAAAACAAACCCAATGTACCAAACATCATTTCGAAAACTACTATTAGATTAGATTAAACGGTGACCATTTAAAGTACCCATTTTTACATTCAACTGATAGGACAAGTAATAAATTTCCCATTGCCAATAGCATCAAATTATAAATTAAAGTACCCATTTTTACATTCAACTCACAGAACAAGTAACAAATCTTCCATTGCCAATAGCATCAAATTATAAAATCGGGCAAGAACACAATTTACAGATAAGAGCATCAAATTAAAAAACCCATGAACACACACATACAGGATCAGATTTACGATCATCGATAGAAGCAGCAAGGAGGCTTTTGGAGGGGTCGGGCTCGCCCCACTTCTCCACCACCTTCGCAGCCCCACCTTCCTTGCTGCGAGCTTCAATAACTATACAAAAATCCCACCAGAAAAAAAGAGAAGAAGATTAGAAGTGAGAAAAAAGGGGCAAATTTGAAAGGAAAAGAGAGATGGGTATGTGGAAAAAAACCACCTTTGATGAGTCCAAGGACGTCGAAGGTCAAGGCCCGAAGTGGAGGGCAACCGGAGCACTCCAAGGTGGTGGTGCGAGGCATCGTCTTGTGCTGTATCTGAGAGAAACAACAAGCAGCTCAGCTCAGCTCCTCTCTTGGGGTTTAGAGACAGCACAATAAGGTAGTCACTCTCTTGATTCACGGGAAGCGAAGCCCTTAAACCCTACCCTGTATTTTTTTTTTTTTACATAATTCCTATTGTAATATTTTTTTTCAATATTAATAAATAATAAGGGTAACCCATGTGGAATTGTCATTTTAAGGTAAAAGATCTGATTTGGTCTTTAAACTTTCATGTTTTGATCCAATTTGGTTCTTGAACCTTTTTTAAATCAAAATGGTCTCTGAACTTTTGTGTTTTGAATCAATTTAGTCCATGAACTTTCATTTGGCCCAAAATGGTTCCTAAACTTTCAAATATTGACTCAATTTGGTCTCAATGGCACTGACCATTTTGGGTCAATATTTAAAAGTTCAGGGAGAACAAACCCTTGCGGGGTTTTTGCTCAAAAACGGGTATAGAATAGGAAAGAGCCTACCAAGAGACGGTGCGGGAGCTTATATTCCCGACATTTATATGTATTTTTCCAGTTAGGGTAAGTGCCCTTTTTAGTTCTATTTTTTGTTTGTATGTATTTTGGGTCAATATTTGAAAGTGCATGGACCAAATGGGGTCAAACAAAAGTTCAGTGACTAAATTAGGTCCAAACACGAAAGTTCAGGGACCATTTTGAGTCAAAAATAAGTTTAGGGACCAAATTGGGTCCAAACACGAAAGTTTGGAAACTAAATTGGGTCTTTAGCCTTCTTTTAAACAAATAAAAAAAAATAACTCAAATCCGTCTATGAATTTTCTCATATGGACTAATTTAATCTTGAAAATTGTTTAATCATAAAAGCGTTAGGGTTTCAACTAATTTTGGATATGGACGGCGGCGACAACGAAGTTGAGAAGGGGGGGCTAGTCGACTGGGAAGTAGACCGAAAAAAAGATAACGAGCGGAAATGGAAGGCGAGGAAAAAAGTGTCGAGGAATAGGGAAAAGCGGAGGTGTGCGTCGGTGGTCGGGACAAAATGTGGATACTATTCATAAAGCCGACCTGAATTGCAAGCCCGCACGGACCAATGAAAGAGATGGGGAAGCTCTACCGTGGGTCCGACATCACATAGCAAAGCTTGGATAGTGAACCGAGTATTTGGTTTCACGAGGCGTGGAGGTCGGGAAGGGTGTGATATTTGTGGTTTTGGTGCTCCAGGAGTGGAGTTGAGGTTGGGTACTTAGATCTTCTTCTAGAGGTCATGTATCGCTAGAATCTCTTAAGTTGTAGGTGTCTGGTTGCTTGTGTTTATTCTCAGTTTGAGTGTTGGATGTTATTGAAGATTAATTGATTAGCGATTTGTATTATTTGTAATTTTGGTACGTTTAGATTTCATATGTTAGTTGTTAGGTATCAAATGGTTCAAATGCTTGATAGGTTTCTTCTCTACCACGTGGTGGTCACGTTATCTTATTACTGCTATTAATAATTGTTTCCCATAAAAAAATAATGATCTTGAATAATTGTAATATTTAAATAATTCTTGAACTTTTAATGGACGTCGCTTGTTAATTTTATGTGTTATCACGTTAATTGTGTTAATAAAACAATTGACATCAACTAAGAGCATCTTCAATGGATTATACTATAATGATGCAATAGGCAAGACACAAGTCACCTATTAACTTTCGTCAATTCTCTTCGTAATGGTTTACACTCTAAAAGTGTAATCAGATAACCCACTTTGATTTTATATATATATATATATATATATATATATAAATAAATTAGTATTATTTTAATATTATTATATCCATTTTTATTTAGCTGAAATAACAATTTTGACAAATGTCAAATACAATTATGTATTGGTGGAAGTTTTGGCTGTCAGAGTATCATTAATTTGGTGCAATAACGAAGGTTGGTATGATATTATTATTAAAAGCGATGCCTCAGAGGTAATTTTATATATCAAATTGAATCATTCAATGAGAAGCTCATACAATAGTTTTAGCAAGTTGCTTTGATTGTAAAGTTAATTAGAAATTGTGTTTGGTTAAGTAAATGAATTCGTTCTATAAAGTTTGTCTCTATTAAGCGATCATCTAATGTAACTGCTTATGTTAAATGTTATTGCTAGGAATACACAACACCGAGCATCTATGTACAATTGGAACAGACACAAATGTTCTATGTATTTGCGTTTATTATTGGATTTTGATAATTAATTGATACACACGTCTATTTACTCAAAATATATATATATATATATATGTTGAAGAAATAACCTAATAATTTTAAGGAGAAATTGCACAAAACAGCCATAAACTATGTGTTTCCACTTTTCACAAATTACACTACTAAAGTATAGTATGTTACTTTAAGCACCTTTGATCTATTCAAAGATGTTTCTGTCAGTTAAGCTTAACGGAAAATGTCACTATTCACGTTATGTGACTAACACATGTCCAATTTTGTGTGAAATTTTCAAACTGTCATTCTCTTTCAACTTCTACACCACCATCATCATCCATGTTCTTTATATCGCCATAAAACTCACAGTTCCGCCGAAAAGTTCATAATTTCGCCGGCGAGCCCACGGTGAGGCGAGGCGAACCCATAACACTTCTCCGCCGTCCACAGCCTCGGCGTCCGCGCCTTGCCTCGACGTGAAGGTAGACGACGTCGTGGAGGCGTTCGAGACAAGCGTCCCTCACGACGCGAGACTCTCCTTGCCTTCAGTGGATCTCGACAGCCGTGTAGTTAGCCGAGGTCAAGCTCTACGGTGGTGGTTTGAGAGAAGAATGAGAGTAGGGTAGGAGAAGGAGATCTGAGAAGAATGAGGGTAGGGTAGGAGAAGTAGATCTGAAAATTTGAGATCTTCATCTCTTTTCAATTTACTATTATTTATACTTTAAAAATAAAAAAATGAAGAGTAATTTGGTCATTTTATCTTTCAACAAATAGTGCCATAGACGAAAACATTTTTATATAGATCATGAGTATTTAAAGTAATAGGTCAAACTTCAGGTTCCAATTTGGAGAAAAGCATAGTTCATAGATGTGTTATGTATTTTCTCTTAATTTTAAATCCTTAAAAAAAATCCTATAAATAGTGTCTGTCCACTTTTTGAAATTTAATAACGTGCAAAATGAATTGTTAGTACTATTATCACTCGGTCAATCGCATCCCACGTCTCTCTCAGAATCTGCATCTCTCTCTGTTCTCCTCTGCAAATTCTGCAATTCCGAGCCATGGCGGACCCAAAACCTCCTCTTTCCATCGACCCAAACACCGGTTTCTGCGCCCATTCCAGAACCTTCCACAGCCTCCGCCCCCCCGTCCCTCTCCCGCCGCCCTCCCAACCTCTCTCCGTCACTCAATACTGCTTCTCCCTCCTCCAATCCTCCACCTCTCCGCCGGAAACCACCACCTTCCTCATCGACGCCGCCACCGGCCACCGCCTCACCTACTCCGCCTTCATCTCCCAGACCCGATCCCTCTCCCGCCATCTCCGCTCCGCCTTTTCCCTCTCCCAAAACGACACCGCATTTCTCCTCTGCCCTTCCTCGCTCCACGTCCCTGTCCTCTACTTCTCGCTCCTCTCTCTCGGGATCGTCCTCTCCCCGGCGAATCCGATCAGCTCCGACTCGGAGGTCGCTCACCAGATCCGACTCAGCCGACCCGCCGTCGCGTTCGTAACTTCCCAAACCGCTCACAAGCTCCCCAAATCGAATCTGAGGGTCGTTCGCATCGACTCGCCCGAATTCTCCGCAATGTTGTACCAGAAATTACCCGATTCCGATTCCGATTCCAAAATTGCGGTGAACCAATCCGACCCGGCGGCGATTCTGTACTCGTCGGGGACGACGGGTCGGGTCAAGGGGGTTTTGTTGACCCACCGGAATATAATTTCGGTGATCGCCGGGTTCTACCATTTGAAGGAGGCGACGGAGGTGCATCAGGTGTCGGTTTTCACGGTTCCGTTGTTTCATGTGTTTGGGTTTTTTATGCTGGTGAGAGCGACGGCGATGGGGGAGTCGATGGTGCTGATGGAGAGGTTCGATTTTGAGGGGATGTTGAGGGCGGTGGAGAGGTATAAGGTTACTTACATGCCGGTGTCGCCGCCGGTGGTGGTGGCGCTGTTGAAGTCGGAGCTGGTGGGGAAGTACGATCTTGGTTCGCTCCAAACACTCGGGTGCGGCGGCGCCGCCCTCGGTAAGGTGGTTTCCAAGCGGTTCAAGGAGAAATTCCCCAACATAAGGATTCTTCAGGTGATTACAAACTATGAAACGGTACAAATATAACGGTACATCGGTACTATTTTTTTGAATAAAAATATAGGTATGTGTATGGTGGGGGTACTTATGTATATAAAAGTTAAAAGGGTAAAATGTATATCAGTTGACTGATATAAAGTTATACCAGTTGCAACTTAACAAAGCCAATGAAGCGATGACACCTCATTTAAAATCACTTATACTCACTCAAGTTAATTTAGAGGAGCGGAGCGACCCGTCCGGATCCATGATTTTAAATGAGGTGTCACCACCTTATTAGTGTAACTGATATAACTTTATATTAGTCGACTGATATACATTAAACCCAAGTTAAAATATTTTAGTAAAAGATTTGATTTGGTCCTTTCACGTTTGGACTCAATTTGCTTCCTAAACTTTTTTAATCTAAAATGATTCCTGAACTTTCGTATTTCCACTCAATTTAGTCACTGAACGTTCATTTGACCCAAAATGGTCACTGTATTTTCAAATATTGATTCAAAATGATCCGTGAACTTTCAAATATTGACCCAATTTGGTCCTTAAGCTTTCATGTTTTGATCCGATTCGGTCACAATGGCAATGACCATTTTGGATCAATATTAATATTTGAAAGTTCATGGACCAAATTAGGTCAAGCAAAAGTTTAGAGACTAAATTATGTCCAAACACAAAATTGCAATGACCATTTTAGGTCAAACATAAGTTCAGGGATCAAATTAGATCCAAACATGAAAGTTCATAAACTAAATTGGGTCCTTAGCCAAAAATTTAATATATGCTAAAATAACTAACAACGGAATCAAGACATGTTGGGTCAAGTGGCTTAAAGTCTTAAACACTTTGGATTTCTTTTAAGGTTTTGGGTTCGAGTTTTTTTGTATGAGGTAGGACACCCATGTTGTGTAGCTACGCTGATAAAAGAATAGTAATAATAGAAGAAAGAACATAAATTTTGGTTGGTAAATTTTTATATGCAGAGAATGACCAATCAGAAGAACGAAAGATGTGCATGATTAAGTTCAAAGTTGTATGAAAGATTTTATTTTTACTAAGATGGGAGGTTAGAAGAGTAAGAATAGAAAAATATTCGACAAAACATAAATTAGTTAGTTGCATCGAACTTAAATTTCTTTATTTTTGCTAAAATTACGTAGGTTTTAACTATATATATTGAAGCACTCAAGTTGTACGTTGAATGTACCAATAATGTTCAACGGTATCCAAGAAAATAATGTTGTTCATTTTATTTGGGTAAGTACACTTACATAAAAGTACCCACGAAGTACTGGTAGATCCTTATCCTAAAAGTACCCATGCTTCATAGATTAAAAATAGATTTGGAATTAGATCAATTCATTAATTTTGAACACAATTGTGTCCATGTTTGCAAATGTTGATAATCTTGTTTTTATCATAATATGTAAGAGTAATTACACTTGACCATCATGTATTTTACACGTTTTACACAGTATATCTCAATTTTTTTAAAAAACTTTTGACTATCTAGTACTATGCAATTTTTTGACGGAGGGATATCTCTGTCACAAAATATTACATTTTTTAACAGAATATTACATTTTTGATCATGTGTCATGCACATTACCTAAAATCAAACCCAAAATCAACAAAAATCAACAAACTCGAGAGCATGTTTGTTGATTTTGGGTTTAATTTTGGTTGATTTTAGGTCATATGCATGATACATAATCATGAATAAAATATTTCATTAAAAATGGAATATTATGTGATGGAGAGACCTCTCTGTCAAAAAATGGCATAGTACAAAGTAGCCGAAAGTTAAAAAAAAAAATTTAGGTTATATATGTGCAAAACGTGTAAAATACAAGGTGGTAATGTGTAATTATCCCTAAAGATTAAGCACCAGTATTGTATTGTTCTTGTTTTTGCAAGCAATTTTGTGAAGCAGAGTGCTGTATTATCAATGACAGTCAAGTTAGGAACTTGTAAGTTGACCACTTCTATACTTTTTGGAAGCTTTGCTTCAACTACGCACTAAAAACATGTGTCGGATATTACCCCCTATAGTTCTTTATTAAAAAAAATACTTTGTCCGTCTTAAAATGAATATCCTCCATTCTATTTTGAGAGAAATTAAAGAGAAGTTAGTTAG
>JAYMTK010001812.1:0-15357 GCA_036897405.1 Pelargonium myrrhifolium | reverse complement strand
TATATATATTAGATATTAGATGTTATTGATTCTAAATTATAATCCTCATTTATAAATAAAAGTCTTGTTTTATGAAAATGAAATAAATATACCCATTTTGTCAAATTTTGTACAAATAAATACATAGAATTTTTTTATCAATTGACCTACACAGCAGAAGTACATGTTCCTTTTTGACCCAAATCTCACTCCTTACCGTCTACGAGAAAACTCTTTTGACCCAAATCTTACTCCTTACCGTCCGCAAGAAAATTCGAACTCAAGACCTCAAAGAAAATCCAAAGCGTTTAAACCGTTTGGCCAATATGCCTTTGTATAAATACATGAGTTATTAATTTTGTCCGAACTGTTCTTCAACACTAACGATGCTTAAAATTCTCGTTAATGCATGCTTACATGACAATCTTACGAGTAATTTTAGTTGACATGAACTAGTGACCTGCCAATTTTTATTCGCATGATGTTAGACTAAACATTAATTAGTGTTGATTGTCTTTTACTAACGTTGACCACTGTATTTTACTACCAGTGAACCACAATATTCAGCTTCAAGTATCCTATTTTCAGTGCGCAAAACTCGATCCAGACTAGGGCATGAAGTGAGACATTCAAAGTATAGCTGTAAAATGAGAATTGACAGAACAAAGTAAGATAATCCAGTGGGTCTGAGAATTAAAATTCCAAAAGCTATCATCAACATTAACCTCACTCTGGCCTCTCTGGACTTTATGTGCTCAAACAGAATGCCCATCATTCATGTTTTACGTAAACTATGAACCAAAGGGATTCGAGGTCCCTTTCTCATTGGCTATAGTACTGGCAAAGGACTTCATAGCAACAAATTTATCATGAAAATAGAACAAGAAAACCAAATTTCAAATTCCATTTTCCTGTAAAACAAACTTATTCTCAAGAGACGCATTCTTATGCATATCCAAAACTCACACCTTCAACTCTTCAATTTCAGGACTTAATGGTTCAAAGATGGCTTCCACTTCATTTGGATCTACTCCCTCAAAGCTTGATGGGTTCCACTTCGGGTTCTGCAAAAGAGACAATTATAAAAACTGTTAAAAGCAATTATACTGATGACAGGAAAGCCAATACTTTTTTAAGACGGAAAAGATTCATATGTTCACACATGTTTTCATCAAAGTACACTGAACATTACTAGACGCAGATGGAAAAAGAAAAAGAAAAAAAACTTGTTGAAGGGGGGAGTATGAACCTGATCCTTGTCCACCAAGACTGCCCGGACACCTTCAGCAAAATCAGTTCGCAAGGAAGACCTCAACGCAATGCGGTATTCAGTTTTCATCACACCAGTTAACTGGATGTGTCCAAGACAAGGGGAATTACATTATAGAATTCACAAAATATACAAACAAAATAGGCCAACAAAATGATTCAGCAAAAAAATAGAGGATTAAGTGCCTCACTTTTGATAGATCATTATCGTGTTTCCCATGTGCAGCTGCAACTCTAGAAAAATATTTTTGTGTTAAGCAAAGAGAAAAGGGTGCGCCTTTTCCAAGACCTTGAAGAGCATCATTAGCCCACTCTACAACTGCACAGTAACACAGAAAATCAGAACGGAGAGAACATACTAGAGCAACCCATGCACACATTTTCCATAGGCATCCACTTGCAATAACAGAGAGCTCGAATCTTTCAGATGTGGATACAATTTCTATTAACTAAAAAAACATCAATTTGGTTTACCTTTAGGATCACTACACTGCTGATGCTTTTTCAGCTCATCAATTATCTCACTGACTGATTTATTCGCACCAAAAGTTGAAACTATATGCGGTAGAAGCAACTTCAACCGAGCCTCAGACTCAGGGTTACTGCTGTGTTTCACCAAAAATGCTTTAATTTCTTCATGTGGATCCTGGGAACTGTTGACAATTGATGCAATTGCTTTTAGTGAGACAGCACTATTATAGTCTAAATCATGCATATATTTGCGTGAGTAATGAAGGTATGCTTGATGCATGAGATTGCACTACAACTTGAATGTAATTGTTTTAGTATTCACTAACCCATAGATATATAAATCTTTGGGCCAATGAGCATAAGAGGAAATTATATTCAAAACCAAGATGCATGCATCTATAGAAGCATTAGCAAACATTTTGACATTAATGTTTACACAGTGCAGCACCCACTACAAAAGAAACTTAAATTTTCATAATCAGTAAAGGAAAAAGTTTCTTCAATTTTAGTAAAAAGTGCAACAATATTACCATTCACGTGACTCTTTATACTCCTCCGTCCCCAAATGAGGATCTTAGTTTCTATTTTGAGAAAAATTAAGGAGAAGTTAGTTAGTGTTATACATTTCCACTTGCATCCTCATGGACATATGTTGTAACAAACTTAAGGGATACTACCTAACTTATTAAAGAGATACTACTGACAATTCATGCATGACTAAATTCTTAAAAGGGAAATAGGACACTCATTTTGGGACAAAAGAAGTTACAATAATGCTAAATGCACTCATGGGATATTTTTCCCTATAAGGTGACCATGTGCTCATCAAGGAAAAAATGTTGAAAGAATCATTTATTTCCATGTGAAGATGGGACATGACATACAAGGTAAGAGCCAAAAGGCCTTCCTTCAATGAACTCAAGTTCCGAGATGGCACATAGTGCGTTCCAAGACCAACATATAGTGCATCAGAAGGGGTAGAAATCCTTGATCCAGTCATTCCAAGGTAAGCACCTGCCAAAATGTAGCTCTGTTAACTACAGTCTAAATGAGCGAATCCGCAATTTGAACCTAGTAGGTGATTCATACAAAATAGACAAAACTGTGCCTACCAATCAAAAATATTAGAATGGAGATGAGAAAGCAATATTTGCTCCGCTAATATAAGAAGTATAAACCTACTTTTCTATGCCTCCCCTCTTAATTGTCACGTCAAAAATTGAAAAAGAGCTGAAATCATGTTTACAAAGTAAATGGTCGGAGTCTTTTCTGCAGGCCAAGGGGCTATGATGTAAGAATTGCTTATTTTCAAGTTAAATTCCGCCATCACATTGTTAATCATATATGTAATTTTATCAACCTCTTCTAAATTATTTAGTATGAAAAGCATACCAACTGATCCTTCTCCTGGACTTATTGCAGCTATATGAGAAAATCCAACATCTGGGAACAAGCCAATTCCATTTTCTGGCATTGCAAGAAGAGTCCTCTGCAAAAGAATTTGATTCATGGTAAAGAAACATTTAGAAGGTCATTTAATGTAAAAGCAAAAGACAAACTGACATCAACATAAGAGACCATCATACTTCTGTTATGATCCGGTAACACCCATGACCAGACAGACCAATTCCAAAACCCATAGTTATACCATCCATGAAGCTAATATATGGTTTCTTGTACTCAGAAATCTTGCATATCAAGGAATATTCTGCGGTGAAAACCTGGCAGAAATTAGGCAAAAAAAAAATAATAATTAACTTCAGGGAATTCCAGAAGGTCCATAACATGTATCATAACAGATCATCAAGATAATTAACGCACAACTGTGGGTATAACAATCAAAATCTCAGTAATACAACGTTTTGCCAAATAACAGAAGCACTCATAAAAATTAAACTGTCCGAAGAAATGTCAAGTAATCAAATAATACATATAAATATATGATGAAACGAGAAAATATAAATGAATTAAGTACAGAATAATGGCATGTGATATTGATCAATTTTCTAATTATATGAGCCTGAAATCAACAATATTTTGATCACATAAGAGCACAAAATATCGCATTTGAAATTCATTGATATTTATCAGATTGGAACTTTAATACAAAAAAGCTTTTTTTTTTTCTTTTTTTTTTTTTAATGAAAACTATGATAAATTTGAGAACAATGCAACAGAACATAAACTATATATCTTCAAGACACAGTTGTATGAGATTTAGGAGTCAACTTCTGTTTTAAGGTGCACAGCAAAGTAATGGAGTGGGTATCCATGTCACTAATCTTCAATATAGTGGTTTTAGGCAAGTTAACTACAGTTACTACATTAATAGTCATGATGATATTTATAAATTAGTACAAGTCCTAAAGTGCAGTCTGTACAGAGAAGGCTGCCTTCTCTAACTTGAATTTTAATAAAATTTCAGGAAGATATAAATCTTAAGATATATATAACCACAAAGGACACAACAAGACCTTAATCACATCTGACAGCCGGTTATTGGTTGTGATCTGCTTTACATCACCTCCTGCAGATAAACTAAGACCTTGATTATCAATTAGACAAATATATAGCAAGTCATCTTATTAAAATACCATATATATCAGTTGATTTAACAGAAAATAAAAAGAACCAACTTAATTAAACAAACACATAAAGCAAAAACAAAATAGTGAAAATCAGCAGCCGAGCTAGAGCAAAAGTGCAAGAAACACATGTAGCACAAATGAACCTTTGGCACTAGAGGTGTGTTCTTGTCCTTCTGAATTTCGGCAACAACCCCCTTAATATCCATTCCTGCAATTGCCATTATTGGTCACCCTCAAAACCTTTCCCAGCACTGTAAAGATAAAACTTACCCACAGAAAGGATTATGCAGCTAAATAAGATCGAAAGATAAATAAATTGATTGAGACTACATACAAGACGTAAATAGATAATAATTTCATTGAAGAAACAAGCATTTTTATGTTCATATTACCTGCACAAAAGGCACGAGGTGTGCTGCCCTCCACTAAAACACATTTGACTCTTGGATCTGATTCCCATTCATCAAGAAAACTTTTGTATCTAATATCCATATCTGCATCAAAAAGACAGCAAGCAAATTATTTATCCGAACCTAACTGCTAGTAGTACACTAGTACCTAATAATAAGATATAGTTGTCCTGTTGTCTACTTAACACATTAGATCATCACGAAATCACAAATTCAAACCCAAATCTAGAAAAACATGTGCTCTTGAACATTGAAACAAGCTATGTCATTAACATAACAGTGTTGCCAAAGTCCTTTTTCTATTCTACTATGAGTATCTTTTCAGTTTGCCAACCTTTTTGGAGTATCATAAAATCATACCAGAATGCTCATCCTAACACTTGCTAAGAAAAATTCACATATGATGATAAGGCTACAATTAATTGATCACTTATTTTCAATTAAAATAACCAAAATCCTCCATGAACTACAGTAAATGTCATCACAATTTCAACTCCACGCATTATCCCACCATAAAAAGGGTACAACTCTCCCACAATCAGCATTACGAATCTCTCAGTGACATGCGATTATCGACAAGAACAAACTCAGAATAAAAGGAAGATGAATTTTTAGAGATAAAGAGAATGAGTAAGAGATGAACCTATATTCATGGCGTTGAGGGCTTTGGGGCGATCGAGAGTGATGATAGCGACGCCATTAGGTTGAATTGTGCCTTTCACGAACTCGTCCGCGCAGGCCATGATCGCGAAGGTCCGAAGAGAGAAGGAGGGTTTGGAGATTCTGCAAAGAGGAGCGGTTTTGTAGAAGAAGAGTTTTGACGATTTGGTGAGGAACTGAGTCATGGCTTTTACTGTTGAGTCAGTAGAAATGGAGAGTGACAAACAAGTATCTGTATCAAGCAGTGGAAGGAGACAGATTTTGATTTTATTTTGACCGTTTTAGCCTTATAAATTTGTTTCGAGTTATGCGATGGCCCAGTTGTAACCCATTGGCCCAATATTGAAGCTATGACTATTTGATAGAAACTTTTTTTGGGGCTTATATAACGAGAGCTACGTAGAGAAGCATATGTTTGAGGATCCACCTCATGTGTAAGAATGAAATTTTACTATGAGGATACTAGTAAACACTAGCATGAGAGTTAAGTGCGAAGCGATAAATGAGCCAATTCAAGTTCTCTCGCTTCAAGAAACAAAGTATGTATATGTAAAACCAAATTTGGGCAGAATGTTGTCGCGTCCCCACTTTCCTTCTAGAGTCATAAAGGGAGGCTTGAGCTCCTACGAGCATCTACCACCTAAACTTGACTTTTTTTAGTGGCATGTGTAGTATAGGCAACACAACCTTGCTAATTCTCTTGAATATTACTTTTTTTATGGCCATAACTCATCGAGAAGAGTCTTAAAAAGTATAGACTCGAAAAAAATACTTGGAGAATGTTATAAAAAATACAAAAGAGTGAAGTGTTTATATAATTGGAACCAAACTCATAAGTTAAAAGGATGACAACATATATATAGAGAGTGAGACTTTGACTTTTGCTTCTTTTCGTTATCTTTTTGTCTATTACACATGAGAGTATTTATAGAAAAGGAAGGCATGGGACGGATACAAATTATTGAGCAAGTGGATGGATAGCCATTATTTTCAACAGAGAAATCTTTGTTAAAGTTAAACTCATTCTTCTTGGGTTTGACTAGTCCTTAGCATCGTACCATAGTGTCGCATTGCAGTACATGCATGTTTGTGACAAACGAGCGAAGGTCTATCTCCCTTAAGTCGGGAGTGCACCGTAGTGCACAAGTCCGCATGGAAGTCCCCTATAAGATGAGGATTCTTGAGGCAGACCACGCTACTGCGACAAAACTTGGCACTATGGCGCCAAGTCTTTCTTTGAGGCTCCTCGTGGTAGATTATATATGTTGTTGTGAAACTATCTTGCCTCGATTTTCTATATATTATGTTAGTTAAGGAACTAATTGCTAGCTCAACTTCAGGTAAAAGGATTAAGATGCAATTTTACTCAAAGCACATACAACTAATTATATTATGTTATTAACACCAAAATATCTCACAAAGCAACCACTTGTTCCTCACCCCTACAACCCAAACCAAACCAATCCAACAAACAGCAACCAATACCCAAACTCCTGACCTTAAACACATACTATATATTCTCCAACCACATATTCATAAAATCAACATAGAAAATTGACATGACTGATCTTTTTCACGAAAACTCCAAAACTCCAGCGAGCACATCAAGAAGCTCATGGTGCGCAGTTAGCTGAGGGAAATGGCCGCACGTGTCGATGATCTCCACCGCAGATTTTGCCTTGATCTTGTCCTGCATGTAGTACGGGACCGAGTTTGGCACCACGACGTCGTTTGTGGTCTGTATGATGGTGCATGGGGTCACAACTTTCTCCAGAACCTCTCGCTGGTCGCTTAAAAACACGGTCTTGGCCAGAGATAGTGCAACTTCGGGCCTCATTCGAGCCAAGCACTTCCCGAACATGTCCACGGACGCCGGATCTTTTGCGTCCACCGCGATGGAAGCAAAGTACATGGCCCATTTGTCGTAGTTCGATTCTATGTTTGTTATAAGTTGCTCAATGTCGGAGATCCCAAACCCGCCTTCGTAGTTTTCTGAGTTCAAGTATCTGTACAAAAACGTTTGGTTTAGATCTAGTCTATCAGCACAAATTAAGATTTCGCTAGGGAACACCCGTAGATCTCCTTCAACGACTTTCAAAAGAATTAGTAGTTTGTTTAGATAATTTTTTTTATCGTACTCATTTGTTACTGTAACCGCCTTTTGTGAAGGATACCCAATTTATTTATATATATATAAATAAGAAAAATAATGAAATGTTTGCATCACGCCTGAGTTTTACTAAAATGGTCTAACCAGACACTATTGTTTAAATGAATGCACAAATGGTTATTTAATAATAAAAAATTATTAATCATTTTATTTTATCAAATCATTTTAATGTACTTAATTATCTTTGCACTAAGTATTCTTTTATATGCTCTAGTTTGAAACAAAAGTAAAATAAAGATCACTAATTGTCTATATATATGAGGTTTGACTTTTGAGACTCTTTTGATGGTAAGTATGCAAATTAAATTCTTTACATTTTGTAGTCTCCTATTTATATGATTTATGTGGATAGAAATAGCACATCTATGTTTTACCTTTGACTCACTTTATGTACCTAACACTTGTGATTGTGAATCTATATACATACAATTATAAAAAGTCTATACTACCATAGAATTTATGCATTATTTTAGGTGAGGGAGCAAAGTAATTAGACAACAAATTTGATTTAAAATCAATAAAATTAATTAGTTCAAAATGCTAAATATTTTGGACAGGCAACAGTCCCTGAAGGATGAACACATGGAGTCCGTTGGAAAACAGAACAAAAACCAAAAACAGAAGTACAAAGACAAAACAACACTTGTAGTACTCTAATCATAGAAACTAACTAATCTTTTGTTGTGTGCCTGTGTTCCACATTCACATGCTTCCATTGTCCACTTGTAATATACAGCAATATAATTAAGTAGAGAAAAAGTACGAGGACCTTTCTTTATACAAATTTTCTAAATTATGGTCACCTTATTGAAAACACAAGTAATTTATAAACATTTTTATAATAATGAGTAATCCGTTTGTTAAAGTTTCATACCTACAAATTTATTAAAGCATTTATGAGTTTCATTTCATTCCACTCATTTGAGTAAAGTCTCAATATCAATAAATTGGCTGGGATTTTATTAACTTTTTATATTGGAAATTGTACAATAACTTAGCAACTTTAAGAAAATTTCTATAACTAAGAAATAAAAGCAAGAAAAAATATCAATATTTCCCTTCATTTAAAATTTATTGAAGTAATGTTTGAATTACAATCGTTTCTCTATATATGCGTGTTTTTTACAAAAATTCGTTATCAAGTTTTAGCAAAATGAAAGCGGCCAACTCGTTCAACAATCACTAGTATAATAGTTCAATCAAAGTTTATAGTGTTAATTATAAATTATTTATGTTATGAATTGTGTGAATCAAACTTAAGCCCCCCCTTTCAAAAAAAAAAAAAATACTTAACCCTCGTAGAACCAAGACATGTTGAAGCCTTTTGAACTCCCTTTGAGAACTCAAGTTCAAATCTCTTAATCGAACGTATGGGATGAAATTTGAGGTTAAAAAAAGAGAGCTACACATATTATGTAATTCAACTGATTAAAAAAAACTTAAGTCTCACAAAAAAATCATTCCGTTTTTTATTAGATGGAACTCACCCTATAAGCTTTTAAAATTTCTCATTTCCAAGAAAATAAAAATCTTGTGTAATAAAATTAGCAAAAATAAATTAGTTAAAAAGCAACAAATAAAAAACAAAGTGGTAATTAATAAAAAAATCACCTAGGAGAAGCTCCGATGAGAACAAGGGTCTTGAAGAGGTCAGGTCTGTTAATAGAAGCTATGCAACCAATCATAGCCGACATGGAGTGTCCCACAAATATTGAGGAACTGAAGTTCATCTCATCCACCAGCGCAATCAACTCACTCGCAAAAGCTTCGTACGAGGAGTGCTTCTCCGGATCATACAGGTTTTGGTCCTTCACGGCTCCGGAGAAGCTCCAGTCAAACACCAGAACTCGGCTCCGCTGAGCCAACCACGGCACGATTTTGTCCCACACACTCTGGTCTCCTCCAAACCCATGTGCTAGGACCACCGTTTCGTCGCCAGAGCCGATGATTCTTGCATTCATTGCACTTGCAAGACCCTTCTCGAGCACCACCATGTTTACAACAAACAAGAAATTAACAAGAAACAAGAAGAAGAGCAAAGATAGGAGGAAGAGAGCTACAGAGCTTTGTGTTTGTGGTGTTGTTTTGGTTGGTTTGAGCCAAGTTATATAAAGAATTGCAACAGAGGCTTAGTGGCAGTAGTTTTAATTACTGGTGGACTTGCCATTAACTACTAAAAGAAAGGCATGCTTCATCAATGTTTCTAGAACCTGAGCAAATTTTATCTGTTGGACTTATTATAAATAACCATTTTATATATTTATTTTTAGATTTTAAAAGTGAATGACATGTTTCTAAGTTTATAAATTTACGAGAATAATAAAATATTTATCATGTGACTTTTGACTCGAATTAAAGAATGTATGTGCAATGTTGGTTGTTAGTTATAGATTTCTTTTAAAATGTTTTAAATCTCAAGTCTTTCGAATTTATTGATCTCGAGGGTGAGCATGATGTTTGTGCAAGGTAGTACACTATTATGTCATGATTTTGTATGAGTTTTCAAGACACTAATTTACGCGTGAGAGTAAAAATCTCAAACGAAAAACAAAAGAGTTATAAAGAATTCTATAAAAAGATTACGGAGTGAGAAGTCTGGAATGTAATAAATGTGAGTTTGTATATCTCTTCTCTTGCTACAATGAGGAGTATTTATACTTACAAACTATTTTTGTTTTTTTTTGTTGTGTAATTAGTTGTTGATGAAGTCATGTCCGGCTTTGGAGTTGAATACTTGACGAATCTCTTCTACACTTTAACTTTTAGGCTAATGATCGTTTTGGGATCCACTCTAAAGTTGAATTCTAACTGTTAAATTTAATGTCAGTTGGATATTTTTTTTGACTTTACCAAGTAATTGTTAAAAGTTAATAAAATAAATGCCACCTACAAAATAATACGAGTAATTAAAAAATACGAAAAATATTTGTTTTTTAGAACCAATGTGTATGTCCACGAAATTCTGGCATGAAGTATGGTAGGTAGCTGATAAACGGCTGAGTTGAGAACTTGAGATGAGCTGACTGATCAAAGCCCTCCAACAGTAGTAGATCAGTCAAATGAAGATCGAAGAAGATGATGATGATCAAATTTATTGTGGCCGTTGGGATCATTTACTATCTAAAAGCTATACTGTTTGAATTTCAACACCCTCAAAACCAATCCAGTACTGTTCATTAAATTTGCTGGATATGTTGTTCCACATTTATTCTCAATATCTTCTTTGATATGGCCACTGCATTTAATCAAGCATATGTGTTATTATTCTATTTCACATTGCAGACAATTAAGATAATGTCACCTACGAAAATAGTTATGATGAATGACAGGATGTTTTGCCATGTTGTCAATGTATCAGTAACCTAAAAATAATTAAATTAATAAAAGATTAACAGTAATTATCATTTTAAGTTCAGGAGCAATCTAACAATATTTTTGTAGGAGCGGCACCTAAAACTAAAAATCTCTGGTGACGAATTTAATGGAGAATCTGAAACCAGGAAAAATTAAAAAAAGTGTGCGGCGCGTGGCGTAGCGTGGTGGGGTATGGGAGTGGGAGAGAACGGAGTTGGAGCCGTATGGGAGAAGCAATGGGAAGAGAGAGACACAAAAAGGACTAATTTGTATTTAGTGTTGATGACGTGACGTTGACACATCAGACTGGAGATAAGTCCAAGGCCTACCTTTTTCTGCCATTAATGCTTATGGGTCCCACCATGTTCTTCGGTCACAAACTATCACTAATCTACTATTCTACTCTCTTTTTTAATTTATAAAATCGCTGTCAAGTTAGTTTAATTACTAAAAATTGAAGGAGCCAAGTCCACTAAACAGAAAATATTATAATTTCATTTTATTAAACTTCTTATTTTTTGAAAATTATTTTACTGAATTCCATTACATACCGGACATAAATATTCAATTAATAAAAATCAATAAAACAAATACAATATTTTATTAAAAAAATTATATTCTTTTATATGTTGACTAAGTATCAAATAATAACTTTTAAACCACTGTGAAAACCCAAGTCTCCTATGTTTCTCTTTCATTAGGCATTGCGACAGTCATGAGAAATAAAATGAATAAAAAGGTTAAAAGGTTGGAGTAAGAAATTTTAAGAGGTGTTGAATGCATGATGTGTTTTCGATTTTGGAACTCAATGAGCAAAGTAGGAATCGCCTACTTGAATCTCCTTCTATGATCAGTGGTTCGCTGGAATCCGCCCTTTAGAGTAAGTGGGGTTGGGGTTGCATCCCACCGAGGAATAATTGGTCTTCTTTAGCCGGTTGGGAGGCTAGTTTGAGTCTTAGTTTAAGAGTCAAACGTCTTTATGGCTATGTCTTAGTTATATTGTCACCGGCGTGTAATTTTGAGAATTTAAATTTCTTCAGTTCTGCTGATCTGCGGTGTCTACTTACGTCTTTGTTGAGATAAGATTCGACCATTAAGTTGATCAGAAATTTTAGAGTTGATAGACTATTTGTTTGTCTTTGGTACTCTATTGAAACATTTCTATGACTTTTAATCCGAGAGTCATTATAATTTATATATATACATATATCAATATATGCGGAATTAAATAAACATTTCTATGACAAACAAACAGTCTATGACTTGATCAGAAATAAAGTATGTTTGCTTATAAAAAAATGGCAAATGACAAAGACACTCTCTATGTTATACACTTAAAAAACAGATGACTACCCTCTCTTTCAAAAATGGACAATGGAGTACCCATATTATTGTGTGATCTGTAATAGGTGGGTTCTGTTAATGGATGGTGTAAAAAGACCATTTTACCCTAGATTTACTGTTCATCATCTTCCTCTTTGCTTGATTACTGTTCATCACCAAAGATGAACTCACCGGAACCTCCTGGTGGCTCGCCGGAGCTGGACGAGACCCGAGCTCCAGAAGCACCACCAGATCGCCGGAGCTGGACGAGACCCGAGCTCCGCCTCCGAGCTCTAGAAGCACCACCAGCTCGCCGGAGCTGGACGATACCCAAGCTCCGCCTCCGAGCTCCAGAAGCACCACCAGATTTACCCTTAAATTAATCAGGTCTGGAGCTAGGTTTTGGGACAAAATATTGGAAAGTATAAAAAGAAAAAAAGAGATCTTTCTTTGTTTTTTCGGCTGCACAAGACCTGCTTCAGTTTCTCTCTTCTCAAGCACGTCTCTCTCTGACACCAATCGCACACCGCGCGCTCTCTCCCTCTCCGATTCAGGCGTCTCTCTCGCCGGCCGAGCACAGTGGCACTCTCCATCTCCGATCAAACGCATACAGTCCTCTCTCCCACGGACCAAGCACGCCATTCATTCACCATAGCTGCAAAAACGAAATCCAGACTCTCCGACCGAGCACACCTATCTCCAGTGTCTCACTGACGCCGAGCACACCCATCTCTTTCTTGCTTAAGCTTCTCTCTTGCTTCGTCGCTGTCTGTTCTCGCGCGAAACCACCATTGGAGCAACTCGGAGCTCCGTCCAAGCCGAGCTTTGTGAAGAAGAAGAGGATATTCGTGAGTTTCGTTCATCTCCAAGTAAGTACATTGTTGTTTTTTTGTCAAATTTGGGCTGGGGATTTCGGGGATTTCGAAGCTGTGTGGTGTTCATCAAGCGACGTTGGTTACTGAAAATTGGGGATTTTGTGTAGCGTGATTTGGGGTTGTTTGGTAAAAAATTTCAGATCGAGTCTTTGAGTGCAAAATTTTCGGAACTGGTTTATGAAATTTGGGGCTAGAGTTTGAGCATAATTGTGCTGCATCACTGAGTATTTGCAGAATTTTGAGGTGTGATTAATTCAAGTTTGGGGGTTGTTGCTGTGAAAAAAATGGGTCACAAGGGAAAAGCAACAAAATAAAGTGAGCATGGGCCTCGTCGTCGAAAAAGCTGGAGGTTTCGTCATCGGAACAACCAGAACCTTACAATCCAGACAATTTCTTTGATGATAAAGCTCGGGCAACATTCAACAAAATTAGTGAAGATGGAACTCGTCCATGCTTGGAGCGAGATTTTGAGCAAGGCTATGAGAGCAACGTAGAACTCGCGAGCCAAGTGAAAGCAATGGGGTGGGAATCCATTGCACTCAACCCCACCTCCCACGGCTATCTCCCAATCATCCAAGAGTTTTACACGAATCTATGGGCAACGATGTGTGTTCCTAGACTGTCCAATGAGGTGGTGCGAGAAGTTAAAGTCCGGGGGAAGATGATCAACATAAGCCTTGTCCGATTGCAACACTTTCTAGACATTGATGGGGTGACTGAGGAAAAATGCCCCTTACGTAGTTTGAGCACCACATGGACCCGAGAGGAATTATGTCGGGTGTTGTGCACCATGCTGGGTTTAATCTCTAAGTTAACAAACAGAATGCCGAGTATGGATAAAAAGTTCCTCAAGCTGGAAGAACGCATCTGGGTGTACTTCATAAACACTCTGATGTTCCCCCAGCTTGAATGTTACCGCGATAACGGGGGATCGCTTATTCCTTCTCTATTATATCATTACAGGGCAGCGGGTGCATTTAGGACGACTCACCTATGACGAGATGGCGGTCTCGGCAAGGAGGCAAAACCTATGGTTTCCCGCTCTCATTCACGCCTTGTGCAAAGCCGCACACGTCAAGACAATAGCGGACGAAGAAAAGCTAGGGAAGGCAGTTCGCATCAAGCAAGAGTGGGTTAACAAGGTTCATGGGGGTCAGAAGGTGGACACAGAGACTTGATAGGATTGAAGCCAAACAGGAGTCACTGGCAAACATGATCGTCCACCTAGGACGATAAACTTTCAAGAGTTTCAATGCTATGATTTCGGCGCTGAAACGTAATGCCGAGCCGGACGTAGGCGAGTATGAGGAGCCCGAGATTTGGGTGTTCAAGAGGCGAAACAAGAGGCCTGCAGTGGAGCGGGAAATGATGATAAGGACGCGGCCTTTCTTGAAGAGAAGGTCGACATGTCGAATTTAGCGCGTCTACTCTTCAGAGGGTATTTTATATTTAGTTTTTAATAGTTTAGCGTCAGTAGTCTGCATGCTTAGTTAGGAGTTCATTTCATGCAAGAATTCCTCTTTCCCCCTCCAAACTTAAAACCATTCAGTGCCCTCACTGAACAATTCAAGTCTATGCACATAGAAATATATGCAAAAAGAACAAGAACTCCTAACTAAGCATGCATAATACTTGCGCTAAACTAATAAAAACTAAAAACAAAAATACCCTCCAAAGAACGGACGCGCTCAATCTGACATGTCGACCTTCTCTTCAAGAAAGGTCGTGTCCTCATCATCATCATCATCATCTCGCTCCTCCTCCTCATCATCATCATCTCGCTCCTCTACAGGCCTCTTGTTTCGCCTCTTGAACACCCGAATCTCGGGCTCCTCATACTCGCCCACGTCGGCTCGGCATTATGTTTCAGCGCCGAAATGATAGCATTGAAACCCCTGAAAGTTTATCGTCCTAGGTGGACGATCATGTTTGCCAGTGACTCTTGTTTGGCTTCAATCCTATAAAGCCGGCCATTAAAGGCCCGGGAGAAGCGCAGGTGCCATTGCGGCTGTGGTATCTCAGTATCGACATCCTCTGTGTCTACCTTATGATCTCCATGAATCTTGTTAACCCACTCTCGCTTGATGGGAACTGCTTTCCCTAGCTTCTCTTCGCCCGATATTGTCTTGACGCATACGACTTTGCACAAGATGTGAATGAGAACGAGAAACCATAGGTTTTGTTTCCTTGCCAAGACCACCATGTCTTCATAGATGAGTCGTTCTAAATGCACCCGCTGCCCTGTCATAATACAATAG
>JAYMTK010001811.1:0-15360 GCA_036897405.1 Pelargonium myrrhifolium | reverse complement strand
GTCCTATATAGTTGGGCTTTTATTTATTTAAATATGTAGTAAGTTGGTTCGGCCCATTATCAGTTAGAGATGGCCCACCCCAGAATGTTTGAATCTTTTGTTGTTTTCTGTTGGTTAGAGTTGCAGAGTCAGTACAGGATGTCATGCTATATGGCAGGAGTAGTGCTGTATTGTTCTCCAAGAAATCAATGAATGAAAAATATCATTCTCCCTCATTCTGTTCTATCTGAATATCCTTCCTTATTCTTCATTCCTAACCTAATCTCAGCCCCTTACCTCTATTTGTGCTGAGTGCTTGCTGCAACTTCCTTTCCAAGTTATCATTTTTGTTACTCAACATCATCAGACCTCATCACACACAACCCTATGCCACTGATCCAATTAGGCATTGGTGGGAAAAATCCTACTCTGGTTATATTATCCTTAATTTTCACTAGAAGTCGAGCTATAGACTTCTCTCTTCTTCTTTTTTTTGTTCTTTTTTTGAATGGAAGAGTTATATACTTATTAATGAAGAGGGGAATAACATATTACCTGGTATTATTTAGAAAAACAAACACAATGTATATGGTGAGACATTGAGAAATTTTGCCAATGACAGTGCTCAATGCAAGCATAAAAGGTGTGACGAGTAAAACTTTCAATTCATGCTTGAAGGTGCAGAAGAAAACAATAATCAGATATTATTTTGATCATCGGTGCGTAGGGTAGGAACATATCCAAAGAATACAACTATCATAGACATTGATTTGATCCTTGCCAAAACAAAAGATTAGTCCATAACAATGTACATAAGAGTAGGAACACATCCATGGTGCCATGTATAGCTGAAAGTTGAAAAGGAAAGATACATATTGAACTAATGGGAGATATGTTTACCAGCCTTCCCAAGAAGAAATAGACCCACGCGTGCTTTGCTTTGCTCGGCACTTAGCTATCAGTAACAGAAGATCCAATGCCAATGTGGAAATTGAAGCTAAAGCAAGTCAATTCATGCTTGCTCTCGTCTTTAATCTTCATCTTGAGGGTGTAAGAGCCCTGTGAATTGCAATTGCTGTCAGCCATGTGATGTGGAATATCAAATTAAATTGACACATGTAACTTCACTACAGAACACTTGTCATCAACATGGAAACAAGTTCAGGACTCGGGAGTATTGCAAATTTTTTTTATCCATGCGCATAAACCTACACCTCATGGTGAGTAGAGTTGAATTATTCTCATGGAAAAATACAACAAAAATTTCAGACCTCGGGCTTTGCAAGAAGAACAGATGTTTTGGACACAGATCTCGCACTTGCTTAGGCAGCATTGGTAAAACTTTGTTAAAAATCTCCGCTAAAGTAATGGAATACTCTCTAAACACCTTAGCAAAAATATTGATTACAAACTTCACACACTAGGCTCTAAAAACTAAACCAGCTCTGATACCATGTTAAACTTGACTTCCACACAGAAGTTTAATTTGATAGGTGGGTGGCCAACTCGTATATTAAGGGGGAACGGATTTCACATTTTTTCGATATGGGATGCATTAACATGCAGAAAAGGACTAGCTCCTGTTCTCTGGGTAATTAACTGCTCATATCCCATAATAAAAATAAGGAAAATCCTAAGTGCACAAATGGTGATCCAACGGCTCAAGACCACTAGCTACTTCCCAATCAAACCACCTCTTCCTAACATTGGCGTTTGTGCACTTATTTGTGCACCTAGGTGTTTCCTAAAACTAAAAAGGAGGTGCAGCTTCAACCTAGTGTATACCATTGGTGAAAATTTTGTGAGTGAATCAAATATTGACCAAAGCTGCCAAAGAATTGGCTTTGAAAAGGGTCAAAATAAAGATACCATTGCCAGGAAACTGAAGCACGGTTTAAGCAAATTTAAACAGAAAAAGGCTAATATTGACCGGCACCGCAAGAAAATTTGACACCAACTCAATTATAATCTCATTACACATATGACAATAGAGTTTATTCAAATTTTCTGACAATGCAAAGTGAGTTATATCTTCAAAAGGCGAGTTTGTATCAATTAGTTTTTATTTCTTCCTCACAAATCTACATGACCGCCAAGGAATACAATTTTTCTTTATCATAATCTTTCCACTGCCTCCATTTAAGGAACTGGAGGCAGTACAAATGCTCAGTGAAGATTTTAAAAAAGCAAAATTGTAGTTCAATATCAAATTAGCAAGATACTGGAGTACTGGACAGTGGACACGTATTTATAGTAACTAGTTATAAAGCAAAAACCACATATTAACTGGCGTTCAATCAACAGTGCTTCAGGATTTAGAATAGAAGGCAATGTAGAAAGTGCATCATATGGAAGAGAACAGAAAGTATTAAACCCAAGTAAAGAGAAACATACAGGTGGTGTGAATCCAGGTAAAGTTTGGGTGTGGGAGAGCACAAAATCCCCAAGTGTGATTGGGCAGGAAATCTCCTCACAGAGGTCGTGGATTTCCGTATGGACATGCACTGCAAAGTAAGAAACATCAATCACAACTTCTCCACTGGAGATGGCTTGACCTGCATGAAAAGAACAAGATTAGTCCGCTTATCCTTTGATGTGTTTGTGAGTTGAGGGGCGTTAAAACCAATTAAAACCATTTACTTAAGAAACAAGTCAACAACATGGATCTTCCTCTATATGAAAACCCTTATTCACATTCAAAATTTCAGACATTATATTCCTCCCTCCGTCCCAGACATGGAGTGTGATTTCCAAAATCTAGATGCATACCATTGTATTAAACAAAACATAATGAACAGCAACAAGCCTATCCCTCCGACTGGGATCAATCAAGATACAAGATTAAAATCCTTATAGCATGACTCTGCATTTAATCTTGGAACATTGTACAAATTGACGCCTATCCAGTATCCATTTCAAACACGATGCCAAACGGTAACCCTCCACATACTTCCTATTGATTTTTCTAGTTCACGAGCAAATTTATGCATCCAATATTTCAGTTCATAAGAGGGAGGGAAAAGTAGAAATAATGGCCTATAAGAAAACCACTAGCCTAGTGAATCATTCTCCATGACTGTAGAATCTTAAATGAAATACAATTTCCGTGATCGAAGCAAAAATGCTGCCGAATACCAAACTGAAAATTAGACTTAAAGTGAAGACTATGAGGAAATAAGAGCAAAACACTCAAACTTAAATGCTAGATTTGGAACAACTGCAAGGCTTATCAAATAGATTGTTTTCCTCACACCACAACACCAAATTAATAACAAATCACCAAAATGTATTGACATATTGCGCTATACACCCATTATCAGGCCAAAGAATCACTGAGCTAAGCAGATTAGACAATTACAATTTTGAGCAATTAAGACCTGTGAACAGCATGAAGTGGAATTTAACCTGTAGAAGCTGAGATGTTGAAAGTGGCTGGTCTGCCTGTTGCCACTGGATCAGGTGATATCTGGACACCCTTCACCTTCACACCATAGTTTCCTATCTTATCTGCATTATTAAAAATAAATAAATAACTTATCAAAGCTCAAAATACACCTCTTTTGTAAGCTAGTACTGTGAAAACAAAGAAAAATTTAAGATTCACATCTACACACGAATTGGTCCCAAAGATTACGTACAGCAGAACCATGATAAAAATAAACAAATTAAAAAATAAAAAAAAATACAAGCAAGCCAAACCAAGCAAAAGGGTTGCGAAAAAATGGAAATTTTTATTGATAAAACATAACTGCTAGTAAAATAAATGCAAACCCATTTCTCAACAACCAAAAGGGATATCAAAATCTTAATAGTGGGAGTGGCGTGGGAACAATTCACCGCAGTATTTGACATCAATGGCCTGAATACAAGTTAGGAGCAAGCAAACGGAGAAGAGAAGTAAAAGGGTTAGCTTGGATTGAGCCATTAGCTCCATGAATTGGATTTGATTGCTTGATTGAGGCAAGTTTCTTCTTGGTTTGGAAGACCAGGATCACTTATAAATCGCCATCTCTGAGCAGTTCAATGAGAATACGTCTTCATGAATTCAGAGACAAGTCCAGAAATTTGACACGCTCTGTACCCGACAAATATACGAATCTAACAAATACGTATACAAAGAGTTATAGTGCTACAAAGTGCTTGTTTGTTTTGCCTAGACCTCTAGTAAGTTTCGGTAAGTCTCGGTAAATAGGTGATGAAATCGGTAAGTCTCGATAAGTTGGTGGTCCATTGAGTCAATTATGTTTGTTAAATGAGTATCGATAAGTCACGGTAAGTAGGGTGTTATGTTTGTTAAAAAAACTTCGGTAAGTCAATTAGAAAGTATAAATGACCAAAATGTCCATGGTATTAGTATTTAAATATTTTAATAAATAATAAATGACAAAAATAGAAGGAATGCTTAACCATTGCTGAATAATATTTTAAGTTGGAAAACAATGGTCGACCGTGTTATAGAAACGGTTACCCGTTTGTAACAGAAAATGATTAAAATATGATAAACTTGTTGTTTTGGTGGTTAGACTAACTCAAATATTTCATTTATTCTTTGACACGCTCTGTACCCGACAAATATACGAATCTAACAAATACTTATACAAAGAGATATAGTGCTACAAAGTCACGTTGGTCAGACGGTTAACATGTTTTGAATTTCCTCTAACGTCTTGCTTCGAGTTTCAATAATGACGTATCTATTGCCACTAATAAAAAAGAAAAAAGTTGCTAAGTTTAAGTCGAAACACAAAATAAATGTACTGTTTTCGTGTTTATTATAGTGTGAATTTATAATGTGACGGTACCTATTGCCAACAAAAATAAAGGGATAAACTTTTATGTGAAGCTCAAGTACCCAAACTTTTATTGTACCAAAATTAGTACACACACTTCTATTTTCAACCCAATTTAGTATCTAAACTTTTATTTTGAAACGAATTTAGTACATGTTGTGACCTCCCGTCAAGTTCTCCGTTAAATGTTGCCTACGTGGACAGTTGACTGCCTCGCTGGAAAAAAACGCTTACGACATTATTTGTGTTGATGTGGAAAGCCATGTGGGTGCTGATGTGAAAAAAAATGAATAAAAAAATTAAAAAAAAATATCTCTCATCTCTCTCCCCTCTCCCTCTCTCCCTCTCTCCTTTTCTCTCATCACTCTCTCTCTCTCTTTCAACACACAACCCTCTCTCTCTCAACACACTACTCCCTCTCTCAACACACAAAACACATATTTGACTGCCTTATCGGAGAAGTTTCGCCGCCCACCGCCCCCATTTTCGCCGCCGCACGTCGCGTCTCCACCGTGGAAGGCAAACTCCGCCCCTACTACAAACTCTTTCAAGACGGTCGCGTCTCCAAAGCCTTCGCCTGCCTCCTCCTCCGTCCGCCTGCTTAAAACCCAACAATCTGTTCCATTTGAGTTTGGAGATTGAAGGCATGCATTTGTTTTGTCCAAATTTGTTGTGGTGATAAATTTTAGGGACATTAGGATTTAGTGAGATGTGAATTTATGTTGAAATAGGTTTTTTTTTTTTTATAAAAAAGTTTGGATTAAGAGTTGTTCTGAAATTGAAGTTGATTTGGGTGAAATTGTATTGATTTTGATAGATTTGGATGAAATAGGGGTTGATTTGGGTGTTGAATTTTTCGGTTGTCGGAAAATTCAAATTTTGAGTTTTCCTATCGCCGGAAAATATTTATTCATTAATTAATTTTCATTTCTAATTTTTTAATCTAATATCCACGTCAGCAATAGATTAACCAATGAAATTTTGGCACGTGTTGTGTTTTGTCCACCTAGACGGTCAACAGTCCACTTAGGCAATCAACCATCCACGTAAGCGTATTTAACAGACAAATGGACGGAAGTTGGCGGTATGTACTAGATTGAGGTCAAAATGAAAGTGTGGGTACTAACTCTGGTACAATAAAATTATGGGTATACATTGAGTTTCGCTTCAAAATTTGGGTACTAAATTTGCATTTATCCCAAAAACAAAATCCTAAGTTTAAGCCAAAACACAAAATAAATGTATTGTTGTCGTGTTTATTATAGAAGGTATTAGTGTGAATTTATAATGTGACTTCTATTATTGGAAGTTATTTTTTTTCATTATGAGTGTGTGTTTTACTTTCGAGTATTATTACACGTCAGATGATTTTGAACAAAGCAATAGTTGTTTTGCTTGGTCCACTATTGCATTCAATATTCCAACTAATTGTATGATAGTTGGTCATTCGTATGAACATTTAAGAGATGTAAATCAAGTTATTACGGTATTTGGTTTTATGTCAAATTTATTTGTAATCGATTATGTAATTTTCTATTGCTCTTGATGAAATTAGTATTTTTTTTTTTGCGTGTGTAAACCACCAATTTAATTCGATTCGGGATTTAGTTACAGTTAAAACTCATCACCCATCTCCATAGGTGTTTTTAGTGGGGATCGAACTCAATAACTCTTCCCACAATCTCAGTCTTCATCTCCTATATGTCCATTCCAAAGGGAAACCCTCGAAATTGCATGCGCTACAGACACATCCCCTCCACTTCTACCATCCCTTCCACTTGGCCATCGAAAATCGTCTCAAACCCCTCTCTTCCACCGACAGTTTATACCAAAAGAAATGCACCCTGGAGATTTGTAAATCGCTCGGCCTAACTCCTATTGGGCTTGAGAATATCTACTTGAGGAAATTTGCAACCTGAACGCCTAGAAGATTCTCATCCGCAGTCACAAGCCAGAAGTGTTATTCAATAAAGAGACAAAAATGGAGAGGATGATTCTATTGGACTTCAAAGACGTGTTATCAGAATTTTATTTTCTCTGTTTCATCAAACCAAACCTGGACCCTCAACAACTGAAGCGCATCCTCATGCGCCTCATCTTCTCAGTTTCAAACTAAATTTGTTTTTTTGTTTTTTCTTGGATTTATGTACTTTGTTTTTTCTTGGGTTTATGTACTTTATTTTTCTCTTAGAAATTGTATCAATAAAAGTACTTTGCTGGGAAAAATTAAAAATAAAATATGAGCATCTCCAATGAGAGGTGCTAAGAGGCTTAGCATTTTTTTTTTTTGAAAATGTGCTAGCCATTGGAGAAGGAATGTGGTAAGGAGGAGATGCTAAATTTAGCACCTAATGTTAAGCTCTATTTATCTCACATTACCTATCCAATTAGCATTTATTAGGTGAATAAAATGAGGTGACACATTCTCTCCCCTCCTTAACATACAAAAATAAAATAAAATGCCAAGATTAAAAATGCTCTAAGAAGTTAGGAACAGTTTTTTACATTGATATGGTTGTGTGTTTAAAGACAGTAGTAAGCTCTAGCACACATATTGTTTCTTATTCAAGATATTTCGTGTGTTTTTATTATCGGTTTTGCACTTACATTAAATTTGACTAAAACTTATTATTTTAATAAGGCTTAAAGACTTTAGAAGTCTCCTACTTTCAGAAATTGACCAGTTAGATCCCCACACAATAATGTCACCACCACAGTCCCTCTATATATAATCAATAAATATGTTAACGAGATCCACTAGTCCGTTAAATCTAACCCATCCGTTAAGTCATCATACGTGGCGCTGACGTGGAATACTCGTTTTTTTAATATTAGTTTAAATTTAAAAGTACATGTGTCGAGCTCTAATTGATCCAAAATTAATTAAATTGTGTAAAATGACTATTTTGCCATTTAACTTTTTTAATCTTTACGCACAACACCCAAACTCTGACAACATCCGGCCACCTCCGGCCACCGACAAAACCATCTCTTCTCCTCTGCTACCTCGCTCCATATGTTTTTCACTGCTCACCAGAAATAACGACCACATCTCGATCCACATTGTCATGTATACAAAAATGAATCATAAATTAAATTAAAATAATTGCAATCTTCATGTCATTAATTACATAGTTAAATGTATCATCCATGTAATGTTCATTGTCATTTTAAATGTAATCATCAAAGAAAATCCTAACAATGATCATGCATCAGCAAGCACAATCTAGGACATTGCTTCGATACCAATTGATAGAAAAACTCTATAATTCCACCGAATCCAGAGCAACCACTAATTTAACCTAGTCATGTAATATTCATATTTCTATGCAAAATTTAAACACAAATATACTTACTTGGATCATGCTCTTTGATTTCTGCAAGTTTTATGCTCTTTAAACTTTACGCTTTATTCCCCCTTCTTCATTCTCTTATATTCTCTGTGATGGAGCACAAAGTTTTTTGTTTTTCTTGTTTTTGTATCTTTTCTGAAGTTACGTTCTTCAATTTCAGAATCACGTATTTTATCTTTTGTGAAACGGTGTGAGAGTTAGAGGGAAAGGGTGTAAAAAAACTACTCTAACCAATCCATTTACCTTATAAGTCTAATTATCATCAAATTGGACTTCTGATATGATTAGCCCAACTAATTAAATTATGGGCCGTATAGAATAATTATATACTAGTGTAAAAGTTTTGGGTCAAGTCGGATATACCGTAAAATTAGTGTATTTAATGCTTATGACTCTCAATTTGATCATAATTCGACCCTACATTTTGTTACATCTACTGCCAACCAAGCTTTTCTAAATAAGCAAAATGGATAAAAGAATTTTATTATTTCCATACATCTATTTATTAATGATTATTGTCTATTTGTAGTAGGAGCTTCTTACACTAAAACATTATTTTAGGTGCAAATTAAAGTGTGAGCACAGAATTTCAGAGTGCCGACTTCATCTGACTGGAGTAGAGCGAGTATTCGTGGAATTTTCTTTTTGGTTTTTGTCTTCTTTTCTATTTCTAGAAGATACTAAGCGAAAATTAACGGCATTTCACAACCGTAACCTAACTCTTTAACTGTACTTTACTCGAATAGGACCATTTTACCCTCCTCATGATGGGAGTAGCATGCTGCTCTTTCCTGTCTCTGCGTCTGTCTCTGCCCTACCATCACCAGACTCGGTAACTCTTTAATTGTAAAAGAGATCTGCAATTCGGTTATAAAAAGAAGACAACGACGCTATGGAATTTTACAGTGCAGAAAAGGAAGGAGTCTAGGAAACCACCTGCGTACAATTCAAGAAATCATGGATAGGCTGATCCGCAAAACTAGGCTTCGTCTCCTTGCTTGGCTCCGCCGATCTCGTCGCCGTCGTGGTACACCTCAACTTCACTTTTCTCTCCGTCTTGTTCCTGTATCAATTCAATCGTTTTTCTTTGGTGTTATATATCGAGAACACTTGTTGACTGTAATGTGGTGTCAATTTGATGAGAATTGGTGGATTTGGACTTCAATTCACTGAATTGTACAGATGAAGAGCTGAGTGGCGTGCTTGATTCTGTATGTTTTGTTTTTTTGTCTGTGTGTGTGGAATTGGTGAGGATATTGATTTCTGAATGGATTTCTATATATGCTGGTAGTAATTGTTGACAATGTACACCGAATTGTTTTGGTTTGTGTCTGTAATCTGCTTGGTTTGGAAGGATTTACCAGATTTGAATCTAGGATTAATTTTGTTACATTAATTTACTTTTGTCTGAAATTTTCGAGTTTTTGGTGAGAGATGAAGTATGCAAAATCATATATAGGTTTTACAAGCTCCTCAATTTTTTTGGCACAATTGTGATTAGATGTTGGACTATTGACAGTGAGGCCTTAACTATGTAAATGTGTGCTCACAATGTATAGTATTAAGAAATTTATTGGCAAAAAATGCAGCAATAATTTTTTCTTTTCTTTTGAGCTTGGTGATGAGTGTGTGAATGAGAGTAGTAGGTATCAACTTCTTGACGAGGTTGTTGCAGGGAGACGTTTAAGCCCAGATGCACTTATCAGGGTTTGAGAGTAGAGGATTTACTTATTTTCTATATAATGGTATTATATGGTTTTATGACCTTGGTACAAAGATAAGTTGTTGCCTCATGGCCTTCAGATAGGAATTCAAGTATAGAAAACCCCATTCCAATAAGAACACGATCTCATAATAGTGGGAGCCTCGTGCATTGGTTCATTCTTTATTGTGTTTGTATTAATGGTGTGATTATTATGTTTTGATAGGTCACTTAGAGGAATATTAGCAACAACTAGACCAAAAAATTAGACTATTGTCTCTTCACTTAAAAATCTGCTCTGTTATTTAAATCAGATCATAAACAGATTACTTTTATGCTTCAAATGTCTGTCAAGTAAATCTTAACTCGTAAACTGAATACTTATATGCTTATCAGTTTAATCAGGTCCATAATTTTTTTGTTTATGCATAGAAATAATATGTTCCTCTCATATCAGGTCCAGTACCTTTTGTGAGGCGCTATTCATACAAAGATATAAAGAGGGCAACGGATGGTTTTCGAAACATCATTTATTGCAATTCTGATGGGGCTGCTTATAAGGCCAGATTTCAAGATGGTGCGATCGCTTTGGTGAAAGAAATGACTGCCTTGAATGAAGAAAGAGATGCCTTCCGCAGAGAAGTGCAACTCTTGGGGTGCTTGCACCACCGTCACCTTCTTGCACTTAGAGGGTTTTCCACAGGACGTAAGAGGTTTGATTCCTCTTGTTTCACTGTCACACATACACTGTTAGTTGGGAGAAAGAAAGAGTTTGGGGCAAAGTTAAGATATGAAACTGGGACATGTGCATATAGAAGTGTTCTATTAGTTCCATCTGCTATTGTGGTCTAACTAACTATATAACTCAGACTGTAGATATACAATGTTACCATGGCTTGTACACTACAACAAGATTATATTCCTCGACTATCAATCTGACAAAATGTAGGATTTTTATACTTTTCTCTGACTCAGGTTGCTAGTGTTTGACAACATAGAGAATGGAAGCTTGAAGGATCATCTTAATGGTAACCTTTCTAGCACAACCTTTATGTTTACAGAACTTAAGGTTGATTTCAACTGATTGATTGTTGGCAGATCCTCTCAAAACTCCATTGAATTGGAGGACAAGGCTACAGATAGCCATTGGCGTGGTGGCTGCGTTGGTAAGACATATATCTTCTTAGTCCCTATCATGAGTGCTACATACTTCATGCCTGCATATCACTGATATCAGAAGTCAAGGAGTCTTCCAATTCCGAGTGTCTGACTTCTGATGTGCAGGCTCTTTCACATTTCCTTGTCCAAAAACATTGTCTTGCATACTTTTCTAATAATCATCGGAGGTAGACCCTTGAATTGGCATAATTACTTAGAAGTTGAAGTTGTGTCGACTACTGTTTTCTTGCCTACCAACAAATCAGCATTCTACTGTTTTGTGTTGTAGGAATATTTGCTTCTCTTCAACGACCCATCATTGTACCGCATTTCCATTAGCTCAAGTAATGTCATGTTAGATGAGAATTTCACAGCTAAGGTTAGAATGTTCTCCCTCTCTCTCTTTCTCTTTCTCTCTGCTCATTGGCTCATTTGTTTCTTTCCTCATTTCAGCTCTCTGACATTGGCATCAGTTCAAATGGGAGTTATGTTACAGTCCCTTGTGCTTCAGTTCCAGCAGGTGATCCTTTACTGCCATGTTACCCAACAAACCAACAATACTCTGATCATTCTTTTCTATGCTGCAGATGACATGGGTCACAAGTGCAGCAGCATAATATTCCAACTGGGTTTGCTTATCCTAGAGCTTGTAACTGGTCAATCATCTGAGCAGGGCAGCAGTGACTTGATCCAATGGATTCGAGAATCTCGTTTTGGCAGTTCAATGCATAAGATGATGATAGATCCTGATCTTGGAAATAATTATGATTCTAGGGAACTTAAAACTCTCCTAGCCGTAGCAAAGTTGTGTATTAATGCTGGGGATAAGCCAACATTCTCCATTACACAGATATTTCGGTATCTCCAGAAGGTAAATTTTCAACATGATTAGTGTATACATGATACATCTCAGGTTTCTTTTATATGAGAATTTCATATTACATAGCAGTTCAAAAATGAGTTTCAGATTCCACTACTAGTTGAACATATCATCTTTTCATGATTACCAGGCTAATAATCTTTGCCCTTATGTCAAAGTAGTAGAATTCAGTATGGCTGTTTTTTTCCTCTTGATTTCGTGGTAGCCAACAAATGGAAAACAATTACTACATAAAAAGGAAACAACTGACCTATGAAATTTCCAAGATCTACAGCAAAAGAATACACTTAACCTGCTTGTTCTTTTTTCACCATAAACTGACAGCAGACCAGAGATTCTACCCAGCTACTTTTTTGTAGTCTGATTCCAACATTCATATCAAGAAACAGAAACTACTAGTATTACCAAGAAACCAGCCCAGATCTAACATTCAAGTGAAAAGGCAAATACATAGTCACTGTTCAAAAAGTTGGGGGCATTACACAGACAATTGTTTTACCATTTGATTTTAACTCAACACATTCCCAGTTTCTGCAGTCACTACTTGAACAACTCTGCTTCCATTTTTTACAGCAAAAAAGTACAACCCAGAAAATGATTATCACTGCTGAGCACATTGCACCCTTTGACCTCCACCATGCATGTTTTCATCCTCTTCCTCATAAGCCTCTCCCTGAGCATGCTGCTTTCTCCGCATCTCCTCTTCAATGTTAATGTCATGCAGTGTTGTCTCTTCACATTCATCTAGCTCCATGTCAGTTAGCTGGCTAGACTGCCTAGGCGGTAGCACAGCCTCCAGTGCCTTAACCTGGTCCGGGCTCAATGAATCAGGAAAGTCCACAGTGAAGTGAATGTACAGCTTCCCCTTCATAAATGGCCTCTGGTACAATGGCATCCCCTCCTCATTGATAGCTTTGTATGAATCTGCATGTTTAAAACCCATCATTAGAATCAAGACCTTATTGTAATAGTAGTTCAATGAGGTATCACATTCCAGAAGTTCATCTCTGTCACTTGCCTGGCTTGACAACTTCCCCTGGGTTTGACTTGATAAGTAGTTGTCTGCCGTCCAGGTGAGTCAGCACAAACTGAAAGCCGCAAAGAGCCTCTGTTAGAGAAAGAGTATGTTCCACAAATAGATCTTCACCCTTTCTCTTGAACTTAGGGTGTTCCTTCTGCTGAAGGACAAACACTATATCACCAGTGACTGTGTCAGGCTGCAAAATGGAAAGATACAGTCAGCTCCATATCATCAAAGAGAAACACCATGGGCAAAAACTTCACAGTATTTAGAGATTACATACCGCCTCATCTGCTTCTCCGGGGAATGTGATTCTCTGTCCATTTTGCATTCCCTTCTCCACAATTACTTCCAACACCTTCTTCTCCTGCACAACTTTCTCGCCTTTGCACTGTGGACATCTGTCTTCATCGCTGATAGTCTCTCCAGTACCCTTGCATTCATTGCAGGGATGCTGCATCTGCTGAATCATAGAGGGGCCAAGATGCCTGATTGAGACTTTCATGCCGGATCCTTGACAACCAGCACACTGCACTGAAGCTCCAGATTTTGATCCCTTGCTGTAATTGTTCACATTATACCATATTAGAATACAACATATTAACATAATATAAAATGTAGCATATTGACATTCATATAATCATATACAACAAGTACTCACCCATTGCACTTGGAGCATATTACATTTCGGGAGAGGGAGAGCTTCTTGGATGTCCCAAGATATAGATCCTCCAATGAGACTTTCAGAGGATGAACCACATCCTCTCCCCGCCTCTGCCTTCTTCCCCGACCACTACCACCTGCTCACAGATGAATACATGATTTTATGATTAGGTCAATGTTCACATGACTCCAAGACACACCACAATGAAACACATAGCCACATAATTGTAAGAGTGAATAGATTCATACCTCCAAAGGGGCTCCCACCAAAGAAAGATTGGAAGATATCGAATGGGTCATGACCAGCGCCACCCCCACCCATTCCTTCCTTGAGTGCATCCTCACCATATTGATCATAAATCTCCCTCTTCTCAGGGTCACTCAGAACCTCATAAGCTTGGGCCAGCTCCTTAAACTGCATGAGTCACCCAGAATGTCAAGCTTCAATTATAAGCTTTGAACTCCAATTATCAGTGACACTGGTCACTGGTGTGTACATAACACAAAGCTATCTCAACATACAAATGGACCAAATCTTCGTCTTGAACATGAAATCAAACCACTCACATCACATCATAACTGTGTAAGACAACCTGACTGTACCATAGCATGAAATAAAACATGGATAATCGAAAATCTAATTGCAATTTTAAGGAATCATGTAGCCAACGAACAATAATAAAAAAATCAAATGGCTTTAGGTTTCGCTCAGTGTATATTTAGAGTTTGCTCAGTCTATAATTCAATCATGTCCATCTGATACATTTTGAAACACCTGAATCTACTTGGAACTTTTGTTTTCTATATCTCATTTTCTAGGTAACCAAAAGGACACAGGAAACAATTAACAATCTGCTGCTGATAAACAAAGTCGGGCACAACAAAGCTAAAAATCACACAATCCACCATACGAGGCCAGAATTGACGTACACAATATGTAATCGGAAGAAAATCTGACGATGAATTGAGAGGAAGAGAAAATTACCTTCTCAGGATCACCGCCCTTGTCAGGGTGGTTTTTGATAGCAGCTTTCTTGTAGGCCTTCTTGAGATCATCCTGGGAAGCATTCTTCGACACTCCCAATATATCGTAGTACCTTGTATTGTCGCTCTTCTTGGGTGCTCTACCAAACATTTTGCCTTCTCAAACCAGCACTCAAACCAGCACGGATCGCGTATCAGAGGAAGAATCTGGAAGCAGAGAGCTCAATTGTTTCACGAGGAAGAAACGAATAGAGTTATAGAAGAAAATGGAGTTGGCAGAGTATTTATATGGGCGTGATTGTTGGCGTGGGGAGGGAACGGACGGCTACGATGGGATCCGCATATATGGCATGTTTGAAGTAAGAAGAGTCTAGAATTCGCGCTATCTGGAATTTTGTTTTGGGCCTTTTCTCTCTGTTTGTGGACTTGTTTACTACAACGGGTGAATGGACTTGAAATTGTTGTTCTAGACTCTTCCGTAAGGCCATCTTTGATTTTATTTTATTTTTATAAATAAAATCTTTGATTTTTCTGGGTAAAAAGATAAATAATACCGACAATAATAAGAGCATCTCCATTAAGAGGTGAGCCTTGACACCTTTTTGAAGACGTGTTGAACATTAGAGTAAAAGGTGTTAAGAAAAATCGTTAAGCTTAACATTTTTTTTATTATTATCGGCAAGCGGTATTTTATTCAAAAATCTGAGAGGAAGAACAAACTACAAACGAATGAGCATAAATTAAGCTTCAAATTAAAATTAGAACAAACAAAATTGAAACTACGTCTCTCTTCCGTGCGAACCCTAGCCGCCGCCCAACCTCCTCTCCTC